>PVIR01002438.1:0-96543 GCA_004026965.1 Petromus typicus
CAAAAAGTAAATAAAATAAAATAATCAGAGCAAGGCTCAGTGGAACAAACTAGAAGATGCAGAAATAGCTCCAAATACACTCAGCCATTTTATCTTCAACAAAGGAGCCAAACACCTTCCCTGGAAAAAAAATAGCATCTTATAAAAACAGTGCTGGAAAACTGGGTTTCAGCGTGCTGAAGACTAAAACTACATACATTTCTGTCATCAGGCACTAAACTAAAATCAAAATGGATCAAAGATCTGAACATTAAAACAGAAAAACTAAATGTACTCAAAGAAAGAATAGGTAGAACTTTCAAAAACATGATGTAAGCAATGACTTTATGAACAAAATTTCAATCTCTTGGGAAAATTTACAAAGAGTTGACAACTGAGATGTCATATCAAAAAACTTTTTTTGGCAGGGGATATAGCTCAGTGGTTCTGGCATCTGCCTGGCAAGTGCAAGGCCCTAAGTTCAGTCCTTGGTACCACATATCACAATGCTGGACATGGTGGCTCATGCCTGTAATCCCAGCACTCATGAACAGAGGAAGGAAGATTGCTGTGATTTTGAGGCTTGCCTGGGCTACATAGTGAGCTCAGGGCCAGCCTGAACTACAGAGACACCCTGTGTCAAAAAAAAAAAAAAAGCTGTTTAAGTGACATAGAGAGGTTAAGATGAATAACAATAAAAAGAATTGTCATGTAAGAGCTTTGTTTTAAAATTTTATTTTGCAATGAATAAAAGGATTAAAAAATTTTTATATCAGTGAATTTTTTTTCCTTTTTTGTAGATCAAAGGAGGAATAGATTCTGTTTCCATATAATTTGAATTTTATAAAAGGTAAGGACATCTTTCAGAAACAAGAATATGAAATTAATATTACAAAATTAAAGTAAAAATAGAAATATTTTAATGTGAAAATAAATTGAATCAGATGGTTTTTGATAAATAAAATATACCAAATCATCATATATTATGGAAAAATATCATAATACCTTTATAGTACATTTTCCTACTTTTTTGGTTGTATTCTATGATCACTTCAAAAGACTGAAATTTTTCAAAATAGTTTTCTATAAGGACAAGCAGATGGGTGTTTCTTTAAATTATTAGTCTATTATTTGTAATGTCATACAGAGTTTGACATGTGTTCTCTGTCAAATATAGAAAAGCATCTACTAAATTTATTTCTATCTGATCTGTACAAGTAAAAAGAACTTTCAGGCTTACAAACGGTAGCCTTGTTTCTCCTCTAGTACTTACATGTACCCTAACCAAGCTGCACTGTGAATATGAATAACATTCTACCATCTTTGGGCTTATTCTTAGTTACAAGAACAAAAGATTAGGGCTGGGGATTTAGCTCAGCGGTTCCAGCTCCTGTCTTGCAAGCACAAGGACCCAGGTTCGATCCCTGGTAACCACATACAATACTGGGCGTAGAGACTAACGCCCAGCAGCAATCAGCACCACATACCACAGTGCCGGGTGTGGTGGTTCACACCTGTAATCCCAGCACTAGGGAGGCAGAGGCAGGAGGATTGCTGTGATGTGAGTTTGAGGCTGTACTCAGGGCCAGCCTGAACTACAAAGTGAGACCCTGTCTCAAAAACAACAACAACAACAAAAAGAACAAAAGATTAAAGAGGAGAGGGGGAAAAAAAAAAACAGAATCAGAAAGCAATGTTAACTAAACTGCAGTTAAAATATTTTCATATTACACATTTTACAGAACCTTACTACTATACGAATCCACTGTCATATCCCCTCCTGGGGCTGCACAAGTTGGACTCAAATTCAACTTGCTTCTATGTATGACAACATTTAGGCAGAGAAGGAAGTGGAAACATTGGGAACAACTTGATTTCTTTTTTTTTTTCTTTTTTTTTTTTTCTTTTTTGGTACCAGGAATCAAACTTGGGACCTTGCGCTGGCGAGGCAGGTGCTGAAACCACTAAGCTAAATCCTCAGCCCTGGAATAAATTTATTTTAGAGACATCGAGTGATGACTTTGAAGTGCAATGGATTTAAACCATGGGCTCCATAAGCTTATATATTTTGCTATTCTCTCTATTTTCTCCATGGACTACATATAAGAAAATAACTGTCAGTCATTAATTGTTTGTACAAGTATGTCTAGAACTGTGTAAGTTCATTAAAGCAGCAGTCACGGGTATTTGAAATTACTCTGTAGTGAATTAAAGTCTCTCCCACAATTCATGTGGTATTATTAATAATAAAATCATTTGCAGATATAATTAAGGTAAGGATCAAGATAACACTGTGGATTAAAATGAGTCCTAATTTCAGTAAGAATATCCTTACACAAAAAGAAAACAAAGACACAGAGAGACCCTGTAAAGATGAAGGCAGAGATTGCAAAGAAGTTTCTGTACACCAAACATGCCAAGGATTCCAGCACACACACCCACGAAGCTAGGAAACACGGGAAATTCAGAGTTTCCAGAGGAACCATCCTGGTGACATCTCCATTTGGAATTTTGGAGAGAATAAATCCCTCCTGCTGTACATCACCTAGTTTGTGGTAATTTATTACAGCTGCCCCAGGAAACAAATACAAACATCTCTTCCCAGAAACAACTCCAAATTATCTAAAGTACAAGTAGATTAGTAAACTATATGTTTATACAGATCCCTAAAGAAACATTGAATACGGGAGTTCCCCTTAAAACAGAAAAACATTTTCTCCAAGGATGTCATTCTCCAAGAGATGTCTCTGTAGTCCCCTAAAGCTAAGAATGTGTTTAATATTCAAGCAACTGAGATTTCAAAAAAAGGAAAACCCATTGTCTACAATTTCTATGAAAAACTACCAAATCTATGAAGTTCCTTTTAATGAGTTGTACATTATAAAATAATCTTACGCTTGATATTTTCTTGAAATTTCTAAGTTCTAAACTTAATTTCCTGTGTGTCTTGGGGCAAGGAATTAATAAATACTTAACCACCAGAATCAACTGTTCATTTTTTCTTTTTTTCAAGTTATTTTCTCACACCCTCTCTCTGTTTCAACACTGGGTTTTCACATATTTATTACAATCATACATTTTACTACATAATCATAATTGTGGTACTTAATAATCTTAATAGTTAGTTTTCAGTTTTCATTGTAATTATTCTGTCTTTTCATTGGTTCCCAAGTATCTATGGTTCATCTTTCCTACTATATGCTAAGGACCTAGGTTACAATTATATGTTCTGGGCAAATTTTTCTTTGTTCACAGTGTTTGGAATAACGATAAAAATATGTCAGATACACCTCAAATGTTTATTACCTTGAGATAAATCTGTTGTGTGCACAATAATATTAATATTTCCAAAGAAAGGGACTCATTTCCAGAATCTCTTCAATTACAAAGTACGGGACAATCTATTTGATAATGTTTGAATTTGTCATTTCAAAATTAAATCCAATGACAATTTGTTTTTTCAGGATGCTATCCCTGCGTCGGTGGCTTCCCTTTCACCAAGAAAAGTGATCTTTGGCCACATTTACTGTGCTGGTGGAAGGCCAAGGATAAGCTCTTCATTAACATATACTCAGTAATTACCAGAAGCACCTAGACACATCTCATTTCCACCCTGCCATTATGCTCAGTGGCCTGGAAAATGGGATTGGGCCAAGTGGAACTGTCCCAAGCGCACGTACTGTATATTCCTGGAAGGAAGGAGAGCCACAGAATGCTCTATACAGACAGTTGGCTCTCAGTGCACTTTTCTGATCTCTGGAAGACAGTTTTTACAGAGGTGTCAAAATGATCGTGCCAGGTTCACCACTATGCATTCTCATTCTTTCAAGGATCGTGATTCGATCTTGGATGTTATTCCAACAAAAGAATGCCTTTTAATAATTAGTCCCATGTTATGAAATGTTTTCTCATTGTACTTTATTAAAACCTGAGTATGAAGTGTAGAAAATTCTTGCACTCAAATCTTCCTTCAGCCCCTTGCAATGCAAAGTGATATGAAAGAGAAAAGCAAACTCCTAAATTACTGCATGAATGAACCAAATGGTGACTATAGGATCCCTGTACTCTCTTCATGTCAAATAAACTCTGGAGAGCAACCTCTGGAAATGTTCCCTTAACCATTTTTCCATGTAGTGCAGAAAGTGGAACTTAGCTATGAGCAACGAGGTCACGTTGCCTTCACACTTCCCGACAATAACCTTCCTGGATGAGTGAAGCATTCAGGATGATAACCGTGTGCTGAAGGGGAGGAACAGGATAACTATGTGCTATCATACTTCACTCATCACTAAAACTTCGTCCTTGGGATATTACTTTTAGCTAAAGAAAACAAATACCTCATCCCTGAGATGTCACAATCTATAGACCACAAGCTAATGCATATTTTTTTCTAATGCATTTTTTGGGGGGTGTCTCTTTGTCTCCTTTCATCCCAGCATCATGGGAACACTAAAGAGATCAATAAATAAAATGAGGACATCGTTTAAACTGTCTAGAATATCCTGAAAGCATAAATGAAGAAGTTAAAGTATTACAGCTACAGAAATCTCATGTCTAATTTACATTTTTAATATTGCTTTGTATAATAAGGATGTATACATTAACAACTACAAGTCTGCTGGTAACATGAGTTTTAAAATCTTTCACCAGAAAAATGTCTACAAGTTAATAGAGTGGCAGATTCACAGGTTCATGTATTTTGCTAAGTAGATTTTAGAATGTGTATTTCAATGCAAAGATATATGCAATGAAACAGAGTTTCCACTTGGCCTTGCATTTCATCCACCAGAATAAGACAGGATGTGAGGAATTTTCTCCATCTGTCTGCACCTAAGAAAGAGTTGGGGCAGAGATTCAGGCCCCAGAGGCTCCAGCATGTTTGGATGGTGAATTAGGATTTTCTGCTAGGATCCCCTAACCTCTGTTAGTCAGATAAGTTACATGATGAAAGCTCACACCAGTGGTCATGTGTAATGAAAGTGTTTTTAATGTCGGTCCACATACAGGATCCCATCAGAGGAGTTAGCCAACTGAAACATGTTCTTCTAAAATTACTCTTGTATTTTAAAAAGACTATCTTCAACTTTTGCTTTGTCTCAAGTAACACTATAGGAATTCATTTACTTATTCTGTGTATAATTCTTCCAAATAGCAATTTAAGTGGATTTACAATTACAGCTACTTTTCCACTAGGAAGATTAGAACCAATAAATATGATGAATAATCAATAAGGGGAATCTAAGGAAAATAATATGAATTGATATAAGCACATAAGTAACCAGATTTTTATTAAATTTAACTTAATAGTAAAACAAAAATCCATTTTCTAAGAAATACATTTATAGATCCTATCCTAAGCTACTCCAGATAAAGCAAGGGAGAAAGAATTATCATGCTTGGTTTGAGGTCTCTAATGTTTCTTTAAAATATAATCACGTTTTTCAGTCTCTCTTCACTGCTCAAAAATGTCACTGTCCACTAACACAAAATGATAATTAACAGATCTTAAAACTTAGTAATGTTACTCAAAGTGCAGGAAGTGCAGATTGGAGAATGAACTTGCAAAATAGACATTATGACACAAGAAAGTCCTTCTCTGTTTCACGTGCAAGACAAAAGTCTGCATTACAAATCGTCAGTTACTTTGTCATGGTAAATTAGTTTAAAAGTAGATGGAGAATGATGGAACCCATTTTAAACATGAAGCCAGCAAAGAGTCGCATGGGGTCTTTTTATGAATCAAAGTTTTCACTTCTCCATGTCCTATGTGTTACCATAACCCCTGAAGCAGCAGTCAGTATACAGGACACAGAGAGCCACTGTGCTAATCGGTCCCCGAAGACCTGATGGCGCACTCGGCTTCAAAAGCCATTTCCATTTGGAACCCTGATACCCTCTAAGGGAACGCTAGAGCTCTGAAAACAATCCCACCACAGTTGGAGTGACAGAGTCTCTGTTTTGATACTCTCTCTCCTATCTCTCCCTCCTCCTTCCTTTGCCCTTAACTTTATGCTTTCAGATATGATTCTTTTTTTTATTCTGAAAACCAGCAGGAAGAGGATGGATGTTGTTATACTGACATTAAAGAATATTTATTTTTCCCAAATACCTTTTTGCTCCAAAATAAGAAATTACCATCCAAAGGAAAAAACTTTACGACAGAGATTTCTGTTCTGGGGCAGAAGAGCTCTCCTTTTTGAGTAGAAACTCCCTTATAATGAAAGGCTTCATAAAATCAAACAAGAGCTGTTATTACAAGACTGAACCTTTCCTGAAGCTTCTGGGAACCTTCCTGGTCCCTTTTTAGGATCTTTCGTAGTGATCACTAAAGAGGCTTTTGATTTTTTTTAAGTAAGTTCTCGAGACAATTACCTACTAAACCACTATTGTTTGACCACTGCCGCTGAAAAGGAAGTTCCCAGATGGAACAAGGTCACTTCCCGCTTGAGGAAAATGACCTGCGATGAATGAAGTGCGAGAAAAGCCTCGTATTTCATCCGAGGAGTAAAACTGGTGACAGCATAATCAGTCGTGGATTAGTCTCACGATGTTTCTTATACTCAACAAAAATATTTAAAAATATAGAGACCACCAAATAAGTTTGAATTTAAAAAGGCAGTGAGTAAATAAATCTAAGTAGAAACTAAGACTTTTTAAAGGTAAACACTAACCATCACAAAATAGCAAATGAAAGATTATATTCAGTTTGTTCACAGAATCAATCAATATTATGCACTTGCTATTACCGTGTAACAGTCTTAATTTTGCTTTATTTCTGCATCTCACTGAACAGAGATAACTAATGCTAATTTACAGTTTTCTCTAACAAGCACATACCTGACAGAGGCTTTGAAATCCAGATCAGCTGACAAATGAAGGCCTAAAACATTCAGTATAGATGATTGAATGCTGGAGAGAGCTATTCTGAATTACAACTGTGCACATACAGAGGACACAAATGCCAAAATATTACGCACCACCAAATTCAGTTGCTTCTTGTTCAACAAGCCTTAATCAAATAGGAAAAGCTAAATTGAAGAGCTGCTTTGTGAACACGCATTCCAATAAATCATAATGTTTGTGAGATCAGAATATGGAAAAAAGGGATATTAACAGAAAGAAAATAATTTCCCATGAAAATTGCCAATTTACCATTTTTGATGTACAAATTTAGAGACTATTACTGGATACTGATACTTAATAATAGAAGCAAATTCACAGGCAAAAAGATTCCAGAATTTATATACAAGTTAAAAACAAACACAAAATCTCAGTAACCCATACTTGAATACAGATGGGTTACTAGTTCCTCTAGCTTATTACAATCTTGAAGTTTAGTTGGCTATTTTAGCAGAGAAAAACAATATGTATCATATTGTTAATTTATTTACCTGACTAAAATGTAATTCTTGCATTCATCTACCCAAAACAGACACCTAACAATTCCATTTCTTTCTGAAGACTAGACCTCAAAAGAATGCATAACATCGTGCACTAGCAAAGTGACTGCAGTTTTAGGTTATTTTTGATAGACCGAGTATAGGTGAGGGACAATCAAATCAAAACCCATGCCTGTCTGATTTGCACCTATGTGATATCAGTAGTGTGATTTGTCTGATAAGGGACAGAGTTTTTTCACTGAGCAGGCTTCAGTACTTACTATGTGCAATTTGTACACAGCCTGCTTTAAAAGATGGTGGGAACCACGAACTTTATCTCAGAAAATCTGGGTGAGATCTGCTGGGCGGAGTGGCAGGAAAACGTGCCTGAGGAGAACATGGTACCAAAGAACCACACTGTAATTCTCTGTAGGAGATCTTGTCATGTTCAAGGAAAAACTGTTCCGATTACATTTTAGACTTTGAGCAACTGACTTAATAAAATAAAATACATTTTAAGAAGAGTGGGCTGAAATCTAGGAGAAAAAATAAGATTTCAACAGCAAAATCATGTGAAGCTCATTCTAGCTTTTGATAACTAGTTTAGGGTTCATTCTGTATATGCAAATACCCACACATTAGCATTTCTGTCAAAATATGTAGAGTAATAAAACAATTATATTGTTGAAATAACAATTTATTATTCCTACTAAAATTTTTCACAGATACATCTCATTTTCTACTTAAAGAACTAATCTGCAAAGATAGCCAATATTTTAGATTCTGCAGGCCATACAGTATCTGTCATAAGTTCGTAACTCTTGTGGTAGAAAAAATCACGGAGAACACATCAACAAATGACTATGACCATGTTCCAATAAATCTTTATTTACAAATACCATTGGCAGGCTGGGTGTGACCCAGGAGCGCTGGCTTGATAAGGTCGACCCTGTTTCTACACAGTAGAAGAACTGCACAGTTGACTTTTTTTCTGTAAACACTGTCAGTCATGCTTTTGATCCTTGCACATTGAACATTTATATTAGAAAGAAATAGTAGCACTCAAAGAAATTCCAGAGAGCCTAATTTCTGCACATTCAGATAATTAGATTTATAATGATCTTTCTGCCTTTTGAAAACTTATGCAAAAGCTGAAATATCCACACAAGAAAATGTTATGGCTTTTGCTTTTTTGTCAAAATACAGTATTTAAAACTTGAAGTAAAAATATATAGTATTAAAACCCTTTCAGTTATACAAAGTACATCAATGGAAGACCTATATCAGTGTATACTACAAACAGCAAAAATGCCAAGGAAACAAAAATACCATCTCACTACATTAATTTCTACAGTCCAGGACAGTCACGTTTACCCTTCTATTATCACTGCGACTTACTATACAGATGTACATGGTTCTCACCACCCATCCACCTTGATATCTACCATCATCCCCAAGAAACAGATGAAGTAAGAACTTAGACAACAGAATAGTCCAGTAAATATGGTTTATGACATGTGTTCACACTGGGCCCATCTATAAATGAATCCTGAAATACTTAAGTGTAGATTTCTTCCCTTAGAATTATGTGTGCATTTAATTACACTGTACTCAAATTAATTCAACATAATTATGTTAAATATTTGGAGACAGCTATAGATATACAAAAATGGGTTTTATTTTTATCTTAATAATAGCATAATGACATTCAAAGAACCTAGAGAACAAATTCTATTTTCTTTCTATCTTACAGAGAGCCATAGACGCTACTGGGGAAGAAATGTCACTAAACTCACTTATGCTAAACTCTATTATGATGTTCACTGATTCATACCCAGGTGCATTTTTTTCCCCTTTGGCTTTTATGCTGGGCCACTGCTTCTTCTTTTATTCATAATTGGGCTCTAAAATTCCAAATGAATATAAGACTGCCATAAAAAATTTCATTCCTTCTTCCTGCTTCTTTCTCAACTTCTTTTTGTGATTAGCGACTATATTACAAAAACTGAGCACAGAAACTATGAATCAGAAATTTCATGAGTTGATGGTGTATTTGTTTAATTTTTTATCTCTAAGCAGTATTTACCAAATTTCACCCATGATATCAAATAGAATAGCACACACATACACTTGGTGTTTATATTGTTGCTCAACAAAAGAATAGAGTTTAAAGATTATGACATAATAGAAAAAAAGTCAGCATTTTCTAAGTAAGATAAAGGCGCTTAGTAGTAGTGTGGATTCCTGTCCTGATACTGCCACCTAATTCCAGTAACCATATTTTTGTGCATGTACAGCTGTCTCCCAAGATCTGCTTATGATCAAATCACTTTCATTCTTTAATCTTCAGCTAACATAATCATCATCTTCTCATTCTCATCCATTTTCACACTCATATAATTTACTTTTAATGGCAATCTAAGATATTCCAAATTCTTTCCTATTTTTTCATAGAGAAATAAAGAATCCATATGCTAATTTGGGCTGAACTATTACTACTTTGATGGAAAGTGAACCACCAGAAATGATGCTGGGTCCTGGGTTGTCCTTTAAGGAACTGGAACTTCTCAGTTGCTTTGCCTGAAATACTTGCTCTTGGATCTTTAAATGACTCAAATTCCCTGGAAGTTCTTACCTTGCAAAGTAACCCAATGTAGATACTTAGCAAAGCTCAGGTAAGAAAGAGAGAGACCCAGAGTCAGGCAGGCCTAACATCTGCCTGTGTGTCCCGGACCACTCATTCATTCCAGCTAAGGCCTTAAACATTGTGCAGCAAAGAGGACCCACTGTCCAGAGAATAAGAGTTAGACTCAAAGTTATTTTAAATTAATGAAGTTTTCAGTGGCTTGTGATACAATAATTGACAGCCACAGTTTTCTACCCATTCTACTATCTTAAATATTTCTTGGAGGGCTGAGGATTTAGCTCAGTGGTTTTGGCACTGGCCTTGCAAGTGCAAGGACCCAGGTTCAATCCCCAGTAACCACATACAACAATGCTGGCCATGGAGACTCACGCACACCAGCAATCAGCACCATATACCACAGTCCTGGGCGGGTGGCTCATGTCTATAATCCCAGCACTTGGGAGGCAGAGACAGAAGGTCTGCTGAGTTCGAGCCTGAGTGTTCAGACCAGCTTGAACTACAAACTGAGACCCTCTTTCAAAAAAAAAAATCCTTGGAGTGCTTATCAAAATATGCAATTAATATTTTAAAATGTGTTCATTTAGCTTGTGTCTACTTGTTGTATAATGAACAATTATGATGGTCAAGGTAATACCTGCATTTAAAAAATATGAAACAAGAATATTTAAAAATAATATATTAAGTCAGTTGTCAAAAATAATTTAATAATATTGGTATTGTGAAATGTAGGCCCTTATTACAAAAACCACTACATTTTGACTTCTTTACTAACATGGCTAACATATAAATATAAAAGTATATATTTTTTGGAAATATTTACATACATGCACTGAATATAAAAGCCATTATTAGACCTTTAAGTACTTGATTTCCTGAGTTGGTTAGTTGTGTCTGTATGTCATCGCAACCACTTGGGTATCTGAGGCAGGCCACTTTATGAAGCCCTGAAGTTGAAGACCAATCAAGGAAATGTTTATTTGTTTTAGAAAGAATAAAAATAATTAATGAAAGAGATTAAAGGGAAGATCCCACATTAGATGTGTTATCCCATTTTTTAAAAAGCACATTAACATTTAGAGAATTGAATCAATTTGATGAGCCAGGCTAAGAACTGCTATCATCCCAATTCAAAAGACCAAGCTGACCAGTCTTTTGGAAATTAGGTAGAAACGTTGAGTGGAAATGGATGAGGTCATTAAAAACCCACGTAGGACATAGGCCCTAGAGATAGTTTCCCTACAGAAAGTCACAAAGGGAAGACACAACGGGAAGGAAGGTCTGTGAGTGCGCACGTGGCTCTCAAACAATAAGTAGAATCCATTAGGAGGCTTCATTTTTCAAAACGAAAGGAGCCTAATAATCACGTGGACTCGTACCTGAGATCACCCAGAACAGAAGAAGCCATGTTATCAGATGAGTAACTCGTTCAGAGAAAAATCACTATGAAACAGAACTTTTTTTATCTCTGCTCACAGTTTGACCTTTTCTTCTTCTTTTTCTCTTTCAGGCCTTTCACCACTAATTTTTATTTTCACTATTTGTTTAATTTAATTTCTTAGAAAAGCTATGTCATAAGCCATCTGATGACTTTGTAAATGCAAAGGGCCAATGTTGTGGAACAGACGATCTAATGACACAGTGCTTAGTGTTCCCTAAAGCAGGAGACAGATGAAGAGAGACGGTGAACCGGCAACCTTAGCATAATTAAGACAAGCCTGAGTGCTTGCCATGGTGCCATTACATTAATCTCACATCAGTGGCACCTGGCTGAAATTTATGAGATATGTAAAAGGGGCCTTTCCAACTGACCTTGATAAGGCCGAGTTATTTATCACGTGAGAGAATAGTCAGGAAGCTGGAGAAAGGAGGTCTATTAGAAATAACTCGGCAGAGAGATTTAAGGGCGGTGGGATGCAACACATTTTGAAAAGATCAAAAGAACTATTTCAAGTACTCTGAACCTTAAACATCCTTGATGGGTAAAACGTAAAATCATACATCATGTTAATAAGCAATATATATGAAAAGAGGTAATAGTAGATGCCAGGTCTTAAACTGATGCCCGTTCATTCATTTAATATTTTAATGTGTGTTTATTGAGCCATGTAATGAGACTTTGTGACCACAGAGGAATCTGAATGACTTCACCCCAAATAAGTAGGGAAACACATTCACACCAGGAGTTTTTTGAGCGCACCACCTCATTTTATTCACCATTACATTTCTGACCTGGTGGGGAGCCTGGGCTATTTTGGTTTTGGAAAGTCACCAAACCCTTTTGTGGAAGCTGTCTCCTGTTTTTAGTTATCCACTTATATTAATCCTTGGCCACCACGTACAAAGGACTTCACTGGTTATTACACAGAATTATCTTATCTGTCACTTTTAGGCTAGTTTGTTCTTTCACCCCAGAATCTGAGATTTGCTGTGTCTGGTGACCACCTTAACCCATAGTACAGACTCAACAACTAGCATAGAACACTGTCATTGCTTAATATAGTTATAATTGACAAATGAATGAAGGCAGGGTGTTTTATGAAACGAATTGTGGAAATGGGCAAACAAGAGTTGTGAGCGATATGCTTCAGAGTACAGTTTTGCTTGAATACACTTTTCTATTTCAAACCATTATATTATTAGTATGTACAAATATAAAAAGCTGAAAACTGCTTCTTCAACAGGAACATTGTTGTGATGAAATTAGTAACATAATCCATCTCTGGGTGTTTGTTAGAAAATATCTCAGTTGCTTTCAGTTGCTGCTAATAGTACTATTAAATATGACCAACTTTTATAAACACAATTTCTGGCTTCAATATGTCAACAATACATAGGAAGAGAAAGAACTATCAGAACAGGTATTGGTAGCTACCATCTGAAGAAATACACATAATGTAAATGAAAATTTTCTTCATATGCGTGAGTCAACTAGACAACACAAGGTTTTGCATTTAATTTTTGTGTGATGAACAATTTTTCCTTTTAATTTTGTCAAACAAAATTGAGATTATTCTTATATAGAGGTGTCAAGTGAATTTCTATTTTTATGGAGGGAAGTTTTACAGACTTCTCAGTGAGATAAGACAGCAACACAGTTTAAAATTCCTCAGAAAAATGCTACATTGAGTCAAGAAGAACTAACAGATTTTGTGTCACCCCAACATGGAAACAGTTTGTACATTTCACTTCTAATTCTTCATCACTTCATAACTGGCAATTTTCCTATGCAAAAATACAGATTCTCTGAAATCAACTGAATTACACTCTTGTTAAATATAGTTCTGCAAACATTAGCCAGAGCAATTAGATAAGAGAAATAGAAGGAATAAGCATGGAAAATTAAGAAGCTAAATTATCATTATTTACCAATGACATGATATTCTACATAGAAGACTCCAAAAAATCCACCAAAAGACTTCAAAAATTAATAACCAAATTCAGTTACATAGCCAGATATAAAATCAACACTCAAAAATCAATAGTATTTCTATAAAAAAATAATAAATTCACTGAGATAAAAATTAGGGCAACAACACCTTTCACAATAGCATCCCAAAATAATAAAGTACCTAGGAATAAATCAATGAAGGAAGTAAAAGACTTGTACACTGAAAACTACAGTACTCTGAAAAAAGAGATCAAACAAAATGTAAGAAAATGGAAAGATATTCCTTCTCCTTGAGTACAAAGAATCAGTATAGTGAAAATAGTCAAACTTCCAGTATTGTTATATTAATTTGATGCAATCCCAATCAAAATTCCATCAGCATATATCACAGAATTAGACAACACAACCCTAAAATTCATCTGTAGCCAGAGGAGTCCTAAAATAGCAAACACAATTCTTGGCAACAAAGGCAAGGCAGGGGGATAATAATCCCTGATTTGAAACTATTCTACAAAGCTACTGAGAAAAAAAACAGCATGATACTGACAAAACAGACAGACAGACAGCCAAACTAACCTGACCTGAGGATCACTGGAACACATGTGAAGGCACAAGGACAACTCTAGACACACTCAGTCATCTTATATTTGACAAAGGAGCCAAATGCATTCAATGGAGGAAAGATCGCTTCTTTAATAAATGGGGCTGGGAAAATTGACATTTCATTTGGTAAAGATTAAAACTAAACTAAAATATACAATGATAGTTCTTATATGTCCATATATATATTAAAACCAATGAAATGTATTAAAAGTGTTATACAGTTGACAGTTATAGTCTTAGAATAAAAGCAGAAAAACAAATTAATATCATGTTTAAATCCCAAATCAAGATAAATATGGACATATTTTAAAGATAATTCTGACTTGCTTCAATGCCAGGAATATTTGGTCACTTTATAACCCCAAATAACATTCCACACCACACAAAAAAATTAGCCAACAACATTTTGCTAGTGCTAGTTTTGATCCATATCACAGGAAACATATAATATTTCTGGAATTGTGAAAGTTTTGGATGGTTTCCTTTTGTATAAATTTCCAATTATAAATGTTATACATGTATAAAATAATTTTAATTTAAATATACTGAAGTAGTTATGCATTGCTTGTTTAATGTGGATCAGTATATATTTTAAAGTATTAAAACTAGTATTTTTAAATAAATATTTTATAAATAATCATGATCTATGAGGATAGGAGTGGGGAAAATTAGTGGAAAATGCCTTGAAGAAAATTGTCAATATAAAAGGTTTATTTTTCTTCCATCAAGTTGTTAAAACTTGATCATATTTATTGCATATGTTGAAATGTACACTGTGGAGCCTCATGAATGTACAGGTCATGAGTTTTTACAGAAATATATAAATTAAGGATAATACGTATAGGTCACTGGTTTCTAGAGAAATTATATAAATTAAGGACAATTCTTTAAGGGATAAAAATGTTCTTGCATGAAGCAGTTCAAAAGCTTTTTGTCAAAGAGAATTATGATTATATTCTAAAATGTTATAAAACTTATTTCTTTTAATAGAACTCATTCATTTCAAACAAAGATCAAACAACATTTAATATACTTTTTGTCTCTGCAACTGAGTTACAGTGTAAAGAAATTTTTTTTGAAAATCTGCCTCAGATTATGGAAAATGAATATGATTCTAACAATATGATTCCAGTGTAGACTTAGTTGTTATTTGTTTTAACAACTAACCATCGCACTTCATCTGCTCTCATAAATGTAGACATTGTTGGATGCACAGGTACCTACTCCAGCAGAAAACATTCATTAATTTCTTCTTGTAACAAACAGCATATTTTTAAGGCAAAGACTGAAAATCAATTATTTCATTTATTTGTCAGTCCTTTGGGTCAGTGAACCAGTGTCCCCCTTGTAATGGTTAATTCACTATAGAAATGTGGAGGAAAAAGATAAAAATATTTATTACATGCTAGGAGGTTAATGAAGAATGATAACTCGAAAGTAGTATTTCCCAAGTCAACTATGAAAAGATCTGTATTCTGTATCTTCATTTTTTTACATAACAAGTAGGCCAGAATTTAAAAGCAGTTGCTTCCAGGGCTGGGGATTTAGCTCAGTGGTTCTGGTGCCTGTCTTGCAAGCACAAGGACCCGGGTTCGATCCCCGGTAACCACATACCATACTGGGTGTGGAGACCCACACCCAGCAGCAACAAGTACCACATACCACAGTGCCGGGCGTGGTGGCTCACGCCTGTAATCCCAGCACTCAGGAGGCAGAAGCAGGAGGATTGCTGTGATGTGAGTTTGAGGCTGAGCTCGGGGCCAGCCTGACCCACAAAAGTGAGACCCTGTCTTGAAAAACCTAAAAAAAAAAAAAAAAAATAGAATAGAATAAAAGCAGTTGCTTCCAAACATGCCTTAAATGTCTTCTGATACATCTTATTTTTTCAAGAAGTAACGTCTCTCATGTTAGTTACATAATTCTATTCACCCTGTGTAAGATCCCATAAAATGGGATCACATAGTTGAAAGCAGCAAACCACGGAAGAAAATAATGGGGAATGAAGAGTGAAACGGAACTACATGAAGGATGGCCTGATAGCTTAGGAACGGACGCTGTCACACCGAAAGGGCCCTGCAGGTGGCTCTGCTCAAAGCTTTCAGTTCTGTGTCAGAAACGTGGAAGTGTGTGGCCATGCCATGGTGCAAAAAAACCAGAATAAGACAAACCACTTCAATCCACTGGAGCCTGTCTCTCAATATTCTCCATTTCTGACACAGTCTATGAAACTGGAGGTGAAATGATGAGGAAAAATTTTAAAAAATCAAATCCCTCTTGGAAATGTCTTTCATCCCCCTGACTAATAATGATAGTCTCTTGCTTTATTATTCTGAGGAACATGTTAATAATTTTGAAAATCCTCAAAATCATCCCAGATTTCAAAGTTTTCTCTTTTCTACTCTAATTAGTTTGCTGGTTGCATTAATGTAACTTAATTGATATTCTTTATAAGATCCTGCTGATTTTGTCTGTCTATTCACAATATGGAAAGTACTAGGTCAATGACTTTATTTATAAAACATAATATTGATGTATTTTTATGAATTAGTATATAATTAAAAGGTAAATAATGGGTAAAAGTATTTTTTGAAATTATAAAATATTATAAGACTAAAAAACTCCTTTTGAAAAAATCCCATGCCCAAACAAATGTAGATATTTAAGAAATGGAAGTCAGCCAAGTAGCTGTTTATTTCAATGTGACCATGTTTAGAAAACAACACTTTTTTTTGAAATAACAGATTTTATTTCTCCATGTTTAGCCATCTTGGTCACTACAGTTTTCTCCCACTCCTTGTTATTTTGCTCTTGGCTTTCCAAAGCAGTCACATTAAAGTGGTTAAAAAAATAAATCTCCACATTGAAAGCCTCCAAATCTCTATGGAACATTATCAAGTTCATTAAATATAATGGAGCTTGTATTAGTATCCTGTTTTTTTTCATAATTCACCAAAGGCCATCTTTCCATTTAAATTCTGTGCCTATATGTGTGATGTAGTAATGCTTTAGGCCTATTTACCCTTTAAAATAGTAACTGTGGAATCTGTGGTATTGATTATGCCCAAAGCAGGCTGTAAGCAGCGTTGGCTGGAAACAGTTGACCACACAACAGACTGTTTGAGAAGCGAGTCCAGCTGAAACCTACATGTCAAATCAGAGTAACTCACACCCAAGTTTTACCCTACAGCCAAAACATTCTTAACTATAAGGACAATGTTCTAATTTCAACCATATATTTTGTCTATCCTGTTCCTCAATTGAGAATGTTTTGTTTCATCCTTTATAAGTCTTACTTACATTAATTTCCATGGTCAAACAGAACTGTCCATCTTCTCAAACAGTCCTGCCCTTGCATGTCCCTCACCTTTACCTCAATAAATTACCAATAAAAATGAAGGGTGTGGATGGCCTAGAACCTTTTGATAAAGTAGTACTTCCCATCCTATCTTCCCACCATGTCTCTCTTAGTTCTGTTTTAGCTTTTTAGTTATTTTAGTATTTTTCTCAGTGTGCATCATACACTGGACAGGAGACTGTGGCCCACTTCAGAGACTTCCTTCCAGTAACCTTTCAAGCTTTACCAGAAGTACTGAGGTTAAGTTTTGCAACTCAATTTCAATGTCTTGTCAATTGCTCTATTCAAATCAACCATACACTCCAGACTAATCCAAAACCAGTAGGCTGTGGTCCACACAATGGATTTATATAACTAAGAACTTTTTTAAAGAATATATTTCATGCATCACATGCAAAAAGTAAAAATATACTAATAAATCCTTTGATGTCCTACTTAAAATTTCAGTAAATAACTGATAATTTTAAGGTAATATCTGAGAGAATTATAAGACTCTTGGCTAATCATAATATTATCTAATGGTCACTTTATAACCATGAAATGTACTCTCCACCATGTAGAATTTGTCACAGAGCCCACTGCTTGCCAAATAAAAAGTTAATCTAGCTGGCACTATGGGACATTTTTTTTTTTTTTTTCGAGACAGGGTCTTGCTTTTGTAGTTAAGGCTGGACCTGAGCTCAGCCTTGAGCTCACAGCAATCCTCCTGCCTCTGCCTCCCAAATGCTGGGATTACAGGTGTGAGCCACCACCGTTGGCACTGTGGTATGTGGTTTTGATTGCTGGTGGGTGTGAGTCTCCACACCCAGCATTGTTGTATGTGGTTACTGGGGATCGAACCCAGGCCCTTGCACTTGCAAGGCAGGTGCCAGAACCAAAGAGCTAAATCCACAGCCCAATGGTACTAATGCTTTATATTTATTCATTTCATAGGTAAGGAAAATGAAATCCAAAGAGCTGCACTGTAAGCATTTATAGAGTGACTCAACAACAGAACTGGGACCAGAACACAAGTCTCCCAGTTGTGAATAACAGTCAAGGTAATTTAGCTTTGGAACCTTTTAAAACACTTTCCTTTTCCAAGAAGCCTCTGCATTGTCACGAAATCCTATGAGGTGAGTAACCCTGACATTATTGCTCTGATTTAGTATAGGAGGGGACATGGACTCTGCCTGGTCATGTGGCTTTTATGGAGCAACTCAATGACCTGGATTCTGTTTGTTACATTTATTTCAGAAATACTTCAAAACAAATAAAAGTAAATTATATATCCATTATAGACAAATGGAATAGGATATATTTCATACCACTCCACTAGTTTTACTAACTTGGCAAACTTTCCTACCCATTCAAGTCACTTGAGATTTTCTGGCTTTGCCCCAGAACTACTGAATCACAACATCCAGGGAAAGTGGCTGAGAATTTGTATTTTGAAGTGGCTCCGCAGGTGGGTGTGACAACTAGCCAAGTTCAGAAAGCCTTGACGATACCACTGGAAGGAAGAAGATGTATACGTACGTGTTTAGAATGTTTAGAACTAAAACACAGCTAACATAAAAATTGACCCAACCCAGCCCTGCACTTTTCCAAACAAGTGAGATAGATGTCTTTGTTACAAGTGGGTGGACAACCTGCCAAATACCACCTATATTTCTGGGTCAGAGACAGATTGGAACTCCACCAAGAGAAACTGGGCATTCATACTCAGTCTATCTCCATGGTAGGAACAAAACAATTCTAATCTTACTGATCTTTTCATTAAAGAATACAGCAATCTCAGGACATTAACTGCTGACAGTAATGCAGACCATGGATTTCACAGATTAACTAAACCACAAACAATCCAGAACATGCCCACAGAACAATTGTTTGTTTGTGTAGGAAGGGAGGCAAAGAAGTAATCAGTCAGACCTCAACTATTAGGCTTAAATACTCGGAATAACATTTGCCATTTAAAAATCCACTAACATAGCACCTTCCTTTCATATTTCCCATTTGGATGTCAGATAAAATGTACAGTACTCACCACTTCTAAAGCATTTTTGCATATATCTGCACACTGTATCTTTACAAGATCCTAATGAAGTAGGTAGAAGTTTTCAACAAATGAAAAGGATCATTGTACTTAAAATATATTTTTTGTGGAATGAAAAAATCCTAAAATATATCTGATTTCTTTTTAGCTCATGCAGAACAAGATACAGTATATGTCTTCTGTTACAATTTGTAGTAACAATTTTCAACCTAAAATATTCATTTAATTCTTCTTTTAAAATGTTAAATGATTTAGGCAATGTTGATTCAAACACTGAGTCTGAAATTTGAAAAGACAATCAGTCAAGTCATCATGACTTACCATTTCAAATAGCAAGCATGTAGAGATTTCTTTTATTTCATTAAAAAGTTTCCCTATTTCTTTAAAGAGTACATCATATTCTTTATAGAAAGAGTGATAAAAATATAGCAAATGTTTAAATAATCCTCTTCAACATACTCCTTGTTTCGAACATATTTGTACTATCCTTCTTTCTGAACCAGTTCTCGAAGTACTGTCTTGATGAGGTATGATCAAAATATTTTTGAATGCTGTTGCCCAGTGCCACCTGGTATAGAGGCAGCTCATAAAAACACAATAGCATGTTCTCATCCATCTCATTCGCCAGACTGGGCACCATGCAATTCCTAATAATTTTTCAGTGTTGGAATGACCATGACAGTCAATGCTCTGAATTGACTCAAGACTTCATGAAAGCCAGGACAGAGCAACTAATGACACTAACCAAAGAGAACTTGCTGAGCCCTTTGAGAAAGAGTCAAGACCAGCAGGATTAATGCATCTGAAGGTAGGGGAAGAATCTGGAGAAATATTAATGACAATGTTTCTTTAACTGTACAAAATGTTTAAGTTTTCTTAAATATTCACTGTAGTTTTTAGTTTGCCTCAAACAGTGCCTTAGCTAAAAGACATGATGGTGACATACTACAATCAACAGTAAAATAGGTGGGATTTAAAAAATATTAATATACTTTGTTCACAAGGGAGTTAAAAGTGAAATTCAAGCTTGTTATCTTGGGGGTCCTTTATCTGCCTGAGAGTTCCAAACTCTAAATTTTGGCAAAACTTTTTCTTTTTGCAGGACTTCCAAGATAAACTTTAAGACTGTGTTTGTTTGTTTCTGCAAATGGTGAAGACAGCTAGGAATGAAACCATGGAAAGAGAATGCTAGTTAAGTCAAATACAACAAAGAACCACTCAGGTACACAATAATTCATTAAACTTTTTATTCAACTTAATATTATCAACAGGTTTAGTTAAGAATATGTTTTTCTCATGGGAGAAACTCCATCTGAGATTCTAATTAAATAACTTTTGTATAGTTCCCTTTTCTTCCCTGTACAAAAGGTCCTTTCTCCCTCCATTCTTGCCTTATTTTTTCTCTTTGTTGATACTATTTACTCCCAAGCCTGCTTCTCAACTCTCTGTCTAATTAGCTCTTGATAGATCTGCTGCCCTATTTCCACAAACATTTAATTTTGCCGTCAGTGCCATTTACATTACAGCATGTTGCTTTGTCTTTTACCAGCCTAATTTGGTTTGAGTGAATGTAAATCCCATTAAGCAGTCACCTATTAGACTGTGGCGTATAAACTCCAAAAGCCTCTTTATTACAAGAGTGAACATAATGCCCAATTGATAAAAGATTTCTGGGACATTCAATTTGTGGTCTCCTTTGAATGTTCTGCCTGCTTCAAATCTGGTCATGTTTTCAAAGTATTTGACAAGAATCTCGGAGTATTTTTCCATTGGAGTATTTCATAACATGACATACATACAAATTAGTTTCTTGCTGTTTGGGGGAAATATTTACTTACACCTGAATATAAGCTAGATATAATCATTCTCGTCTCTCAGATACTCTATCTTTCATGTATGAAAATGTCTTCAAATATCAGAATGGCTGGCAAAACCTCTTTTTATGATTATCAAACAGCTGTGCATAATTCCAGAAAGTCAGTATATTGTGGTGTTTTGTGAAGAGAAAACACACAGCATCCTGACATAAAACCTGTCATACTGCAAGAAGACAGTGGCATACAAGACAACCAGATATTTCCTATTACTTTAATGTATCTGATTGTGAACAACCCAAGAAACATGATGAAAGAGAGAGAGAGAGAGAGAGAGAGAGAGAGACCACTGGCAGTCAGGGCTCTTGATAGTCACACCGAGATGGCCTACCACGTGAGTGCCAGGTACTGACTTCTAAGTAAGGACTCAGTGTAGACTTTCCCTGAGCTGAATGAAATGCTCAGCACTACGGTCACATAATCTTGTGGCTGGAGAAAGGGTGAGAATGGCTCTCTTTCCATTTCCTCCTGGTAATAAACTCAGAAAGATACCCATGAAGTGCAAACTCTCACACGCAAAATGATTTCTCACCCCTGCAGGCTTGTCAAAGCCAATATTTCAGGAAAGCACTGGTTGCTGAAGAGACTGTGGGTTTTTTCCCTGCTGTGAGTCCCTCAGGATAAAAACATTCCAAGAGACACTGTGGCCAAAATTGTTAATAACTACACGCAGCTCTTTTGCCATAATGACAAAAATCCAAGAAAAAAACTGAATGGAGCATTGGGTAGGGTGTTAGTCCAGGTACTCTTATATTGATGAAATTATATATGTAGAGTCATCCTCATTTAGGAAACTAAATAATCATGGTTTTGATTATAACAAATACATGGAATGTAAATGAATAATTACTAACATTCATTTTTCTAATAAACATCATAGGAAAATCAAATACATGAAATGGTTTATATTACTTTAAGGGAAAAACTTACAAAACAATCAAGTATTAGAATGGGTTTATAAAGTAAGACTCAGTCAATGCAACCAATACTTAACTATACACAGCATGACTGTCAGGAGCATATATATTATGTAACTTTATTTTTTTGTTTCTTGTTTTGTTTTGTTTTGTTTTTTTGAGATAGGGTCTCGCTTTGTAGTTCAGGCTGGTGTGAGCTCAGCCTTGAACTCAAAGCAATCCTCCCGCCTTTGCCTCCCTTGTTCTAGGATTACAGACGTGAGCCATCACACGTGGCACTGTAGTGTGTGATACTGATTGCTGATGGGCATAAGTCTCCATGCTTAGCATTGGTGTATGTGGTTACTGGGAACTGAATCCAGGCCCTTACAATTGCAAGGCAGCCACTACAAGTATTGAGCTAAATCCCCGGCCCTATTATGTAACTTTAAACATTTGCATATACAGCTTCCACAATACCCACCAATGTATGTAAAACAAAATATCTTATATGTAGACTCTTTCTTTTCTTCTACAAACATTCCATTTTGGCTAACAGCTTAATCAAATTTTTAAGTTTAACATAATTACTTATAGTTCTGCCTTTACAGATTATTAAGTACATTTTTATTTAGCATTGATATAATCAAGAAAGTCATAATGGCCAATATGAGTTACATATTGGCCCTCTGGCTTCAAATATTTAGATGCCAAGATTTTTAAAGTAAGGCACATGTTAATTTATGGTTATGTTTTTCCAAAATAGGCAACTCAATAGTATTACTTTGCTTCTTGTGATTTACTAAAGTGCTCTGAATCATTAACCTTATTAATGTTCAGTAAAACCAACTTCAAAAACAAATTGTCTCAACTAGAGCATACAAAACTTCTAACCAGGGTAGAAGAAACTTAACTGATTCATAACAAGTGTAGTGAAACAATTTGAAAATCAGTCAACATATAAAATTTCCATATTGACATATCTCTACTAGCTATAACATTTACAAAAGGAGCTTCAGTATCGTTTTAAAAAGATCTGTGTTGCAAGTCATAAATATCATTTATATGGCTACACATTCATTACACAACCTCTCTGATCTGCAGTTTTATCTTGAAAGAGGGAAGAAAAACACCAGTTAAACCTGTCAAAATTAAATGAGATGATTTAAACAACTATTTGCCAGCTTCTTTCTAAATATGACAACTGTAAAAGGCACCAGTATCAAAACTCTATGTATACAAAAAAGTAAGGAAACAAATTTTATATATATGGGGGAGGTGGTAGGGTGGGTGGAGCTATGGGAAAAAATGAGAATTAAGTTGTGTCTTATACTGGTACAAATCCCCATTATGGAGTGCAAGCATGATGTGTATATTTAATGTACCAATAAAGATAATTTTAAAAAAAACCTCTATGTATAAATATAACTCCATGTTCTCTGCGTACTGTCCATGACTTTGTTGAGCTCTGTCATGCACAGTAGATGGCCAATAGCTTTGTCTCTTCCAAACATTCTCACCTTTCTCTGAGCTGGTTTATTTACTGCTTGAAGTATATCTGTTCAAACAGATTCTTGTGAACAATCTCTGGCTTCTTACAGCAGAAATAACCCCTGGATCTACCCTAGATAATGAGATCATCTTTGTCCCCTGTCCACAGGAATAAAGGTTATCTGTCAAGATGCATGCAATTGCACATATGAGAAAATAACTATTTTGAACATTTTTTGTCAAAATTTGCAAAATATCTGCCTAAGAATAAAGCCAAAAGATGGAAGCCAGAGATGAAATTCGATGGCAATGTGAGCACCCTGAGTCCACGCTCTCAGCCTGGATCTGTGTGTCATAAAGCAAAGATGCTTTCGGACTTTGACTGGGCCCTTCCACGAGCATGATCCTGTTGGTCATGCTATTTAGGATACGTTTTCATCATCCGCAGTGATGATGTAAAGGTACAGGGACGACAGTAAAGTGAAGAAAAGTCAATGCTTCGATCACAGAAATGATCATAAGTCCTCTGAGACAAGAAAGACATTACTGTCTTTGGAGAATTGTTAACACAACAGGATTTTTGCTGTTGTCTTAAGTTGATAGATTTTTCTAGGTCCTGAGGCCCTGGGAATGATGCTCTTGTATAAAAACAGGTTCCCTCTAACACCAGCTTTTTATTTCCAACTTGTATCTCATTTAATCTATCGTACCATCACACTGAAAGACTATTTTAAATGTAGGTGTTCCATGGGAAGGTAGATAGAGAGAAAGACTTCAATAAGGGAATGCTTAGAAAGCAAGGGTCCTGAAAGAAGCCACTGGGCTGAGACACTTGGACATGGCCCAGGACAACACAAAGGAAAGGGCTACCTGGAGCAGAACTGGAAGGAAGAAAACTAACTTGAGGAAGTTCATGTATTGAGGAAATCAATAAATGAAGCAAAGCCAATTTGAAATTGTGTTCTCTACTGATTTTTAAAATTCTAAAGTACAGACTGAAGTTAGTGACTAAGAATTAGTCTCACTCTGTGTATCCTGCCTAGAGTAAACAATCATAGGTAACAGGTAGATGGTAAAGAGGTCCTGGTGTCTCAATCACTTTTTTCATTGCTGGGAGGATCAGAGTGGAGGAGCTGACTGGAGGAGAGGCTGAGAGGTTGGTTCACAGTTTCAGAGCTGGCTCAGAAGAGGCAAGTCTCTGGCAGCCAGGGCAAGAAGCCTGTGTCTCCTCCAGCCTCCTCATTTCTCTCTGCTTCTGGACTCCAGAAGAGGAGCAAGTGCCTTCCCTCTGTGGGGCCACTCTGGACGCCATTCTATCTTAAAGCAGGTGGCCTACACTGAAAGCCCAAATAAACCTCTGCTTCTGGAAGTTATGGGTGTCAGGTATCAGGTCCCCAGGATGAGAAAGTGACAAAGACACCTGGATTCTTAAAATGCGGTAACTAGTGTGTCTTTGAGTACATTGCAGTCACTTTCACTAACAGACTTTACATTCAGCAGAATAGAAGATTCAAGAAAAATATCTGAGTTAGTGAACATCTTATGGAAAACATAATTGCCCCAATCTCTTTATAGATTATTTGTTGCAATACCAAAAGATCCTGAGTCAGCCATGCTTACACAAGCGAACTTCTCTCTTTGTGTGTCTTTCTTGTTTATTAGCACAGGACCTAAGTGAAACTGTTTAAATTCAAAAGGAGTTTTTGCCTGAAGGAGGACACCAGAATTGGGCCCAACGGGAGTTCTGTGTGAGTTTCTGAGGGCAGAATTCAGTCTATTGGAAAGGCAGTTATTAGCTAGGGATTTAACTACTACAATAAAGTTTTAAGGAAGAAAGGAGGTGACAATGTGTTAGAGGCTTTTTTGGCTATTTTTCCCAAATAGGATTATTTTTGGAAAACAAAAGTGAAACAAAAAAATTAATGACACAAAACATCCTCAAATTACATCATCCTGAAATCAATGTCTTCAACATCATGCCAGGTCTCTGTCATACACATTTTACAGACTTAACACTGACCAAAACTGGCAGTCTTACAAAAGGCAATATGAAAATATAAGCTAGACTGTTATCTTCCCATCTTTAGCCTATGTCCAAGTTGCTTTTATAAATACCCTACATAAGTCCAATACTCAGTAACTTATACAGCAATATAGTTGTTTCTTTTACCAAATAAAAAAATGAATACAGAAAAACAATTATTTTTCCAATGGTAGTATATTTCAGACTTTTACTTCTTATATTTGTATTTCTGAAATTGTAGAACTCATTTGCAGTTTTTTTTATATTTTAAAAAGATGAACAAAATACATTTTCAATTCCCCACAGAGAATCCTCCCTCTTTGCCCCTCATCCTCTTCTCTTACCACCAAGGCTGCTGTCACACCAGGGATCTCTTCCATGCCCAGGAACAGACGTACATGAGTACACTGCCCTGTTTCTATGTGTGCTCATCTGCATGATGTGATTAGGTAAAGAAGTGTAAATTTAAAATCTGGACTTCAGAGTTTAGTGGGGAAGGAGTCTGGAAATCACCTCTCCTCTTTACTGGCCTCAGATTTGGAGCCCAGGGAAAGGGCACCCAGCTAACTAGTGGACCAGTTCCAGGAAACCAACATCTCTTACTTCCTACTGAGATGGACTATTTTTGCACAATAACTGAAACCAATTATTAACATCATATATTGCATGCCACGCTGTTTCTTTTCTAGCATGTCTGACATGAATGAAGAGTCCATTCGTATTAAGGGACTAGTGAAAATGAAAAAGAAAAAAGGTTCCATGATGTTCAGTTCAGTTCAACAAACAAATATTAAATATACATTGTGCAGCAGGCCTTACAAAAGGCAATGTAGATACACGAAAAACAGACAGAAGAAAAATATTATCTAACCTGATAGAATGTACAGTTTAGTAAAAAGAGATGGAAAAGCAAAACCATGATGTCTCTGTGTCAGTACATAAAAATGATCAAGCTAGTTGAAAGTTCTGAGAGGCCCCAAAACAAAAGCAGGTGTTTCCACACATAATTATTTCATATGGCTATGCATTTCAAATAACACCTCTCTCATACTATAATGTTCCAAAGCAGGAAACTTCACAGAGTAAGAGTTGTGCTTCAGCCAGGACAACTGGATGCAAAGATCAAGTCACCCACATGTATTTGTCCAGGCAGCTCATATCTAGTCACTCTCACAAAGCTTTACACATTTTCTGGTAACAATATGTCCTACAGGTCATTCCAAATAATAAATGAAAATGTACAGGTGCAAATGTGCAAGTGACTATAAGAAACCCTTGCAAACTTCTAACTCTGAGTGTGTCCTAAGCAAATTCAGTATAACTCTATCATGTATTTCTAAATGGATTTTTGAGGTGGAAAGTGAATAATTTGTTTTAAAAATAAAAAATTAATTGTTCATGGAAAATTAGTGCTGTTTGGGCAAGAATTATAAAACTTACTCTAAATATGTGATTATATCACAAGTGTTAGTTTGTTCTTTGCACGCTGTCTCTGTATACATGTAGGTAATAACAGTCTTTCACTTGTACAGAGATAGTTATAATATACAGCATTCTCTGGGCACAGAGCAGGTGCTAAGAAAAGGTAATTTAGCTACCTTTACAGATTGGATGGATTTTTCTAGCTTGTAGATCCTGAATATCTATAACTATATACTAATGTTAACTGAATTCCTAGTGAGTGGAATCAGATATGACAAGCTGAATAGCGAATCTTTAATAAGCATTTTCCTTATGGCATTGTAAATATTTGCAAGATGCTGAACTCTTAGACTATTTTATTTTATGAGCCTCTTTCAGAATAATTATAGTGAAGAGCAAAGTGACAGAAAAATAATTGCTTGTAGTTGGCACTCTGAAGTACACTGTATTTATTTTATAAATGAGGATTCTGAGGCTAATTCTCAATGTTTGTGACTATTTTCTGGGAACTAAATGTTTGAAAATGATGAATTTTTGCTCTTTTCCCTCATTTGTCTGAAAAATTGAAATAACTTGGGCTCAGAAAAATCTGACTTTCTCAATTACCAACCACCTTGTTTCCTTTGTATTTATAATTTCAAACCACAAGAAATACCTCTGACATCAAGATTTCTATATAGAAAGCAACTTGTGGAGCTCCAGTGGTCTGACCAGTTAACATGCGGTACTTACACAGAAACCAACATATAATTATTTGGCTTGTGACTTTTCTATTTTAAAGAAGGTCAGAAGTTTGCATTCAGAGAAAGCATGTATCTAACTTCTGTCTCTTCACAAGTGAGGACTTGATACCGCTGTGCCGCAGAAGTGACAGCTACCTGGCAGCGTCATCATCAAGGCCAAATATTCTGCTGTGCACCATGCCACTGAATGGTGTTTGGTAGGTTATGTATTAAACACATTTTACTTAACATATATTCAATTTTCAGTGGTTTCAAGAGAACATAGCTATTGTTAAGGAGGACCTGCATATTTTAAAAATATAATTTAAAACATTTAATAAATGTTTTATACATTTATCTTATGATGGAAGAGAAAATTAGGGAGAATTTCTGTCTTGCTTTCATCTTCACTCCCATGCCTGTCTTGGCTTAAAACATAGTGTACAAAAAGGAAGTAGTTTGCTTAGTATCCAGAAGTGATCATGAAAGAAAAGTACCTGGAATTTAATCCATGTCAATCCTTCAGTGACCTTGGAGTACTGAGTGCTCTAACTCTACCACTTAGCAGGACTAGAATTAATTATAGTGTCAATTTCTTTTTCTTTTTCTTTTTTTTTTTAGGTTTTTTGAGACAGGGTCTCGCTTTGTAGTTCAGGCTGGCCCTGAGCTCAGCCTCAAACTCATCACAGCAATCCTCCTGCCTCTGCCTCCCAAGTGCTGGGATTACAGGCGTGAGCCACCATGCCTGGCACTGTGGTATGTGGTGCTGGTTGCTGCTGGGCGTGAGTCTCCACACCCAGTATAGGTATGTGATTACCGGGGATCAAACCTGGGCCCTTGCGCTTTCAAGATAGGTGCCGGAATCACTGAGCTAAATCCCCGGCCCTATAGTGTCAATTTCAACTACAACTAAGAGTGAAACATTTGTGACTAAAAGCAGCAATATGATCAAGTATGCCTTAACAGCCTTGCACAAATTTGCTTACACAGAAAATCAAAGAAACTGAAAAATTATAACAAATGCATTTATGTTAAATTCACTTGTATTTAACATAAGTAAACATAGTAAGAAATTTGAATTGCTGGTGCCCTCCGTGGCCATTGATGCTTCAGGATCATGGATATAGGGTGATGAGCATAACACATGTTACTGAAAAGTACCTTTGGATTCTTTCTAGGGGACACTGAAGAGGAATCTATAGGAATCAAACTGTTAAATTAGATGACTAGACTACTAAATTCTTAATATGAAATATAATAAACAGATCAAGTAAAATGTATCTTTATAAATCTATTGTTCAACAAGAAGACACTTTGTTTTACCTTATTTTTAAATACGAGGTAGTATGCTAAAATAAAGAAAACCCTCAAATCATTTATTATTATAAGAATACAAATGCATGACTCCCAGGAAGTAAAACTTAAATGGATATACATGAGAAGAGGATTCAGCAATCCAAACCAAACTTTAAAAATTAATCTACTGATTATGGTTATAGATGGTAATCTCATTTTTAAAAAATAAAGCTGTTTATGAAAAACTTTCCCAAATAGACCTAAGAATTAAAATGTAAACATACTTTCAAGTACATAAGTACTTGCTTTTAACTCAGGATGTAGGGTTTTATAAAAATAAGTAAGTGAATTTTATAAAAAAAAGTAAATGAATTTCAGAAATGATTTATTTTCAACAATTGCACACACTGAAATGATCATATTTACTTACCTACTTACTTATTTATTTGTTTATTCATTAGGGAGTACAGGGCTCACGGACTCACTTTTGCCAGGCAGACACTGTGCTGCTGAGCTATGTTTCTGGCCCTAATGATCATATTCATTAAAAATCATATTCCATAATAAAAATTTTACCACCTTGTAACATTGTATTATTTCTCACTAGAATAGCTCCAAACATTTCCAAAAGCCCTATCTAAACTGATACAAATAAATGTATATAAAATGTATATAAAGCAGACAACAGATTTTCAAATCATATTAAGTCACCTGATAAATGGCATGGAGAACATGTGCAGGGAAAGTGCATGATGGTATAAAGTGCTGCATATACACAAGTACTTGTGCACAGAGAGGTAGATACAGCTACAGTCTATCTCAGATATAAAAGTGGTTTTTTTCTCTACCAGTTCTCTTAGAAAATCATAGAACAGATACTGCCCAGAAAAAAATGTACTTTTTTCTCAACAGCACCAGACAAATTTATCACATAAGATATGGATAACCTTTAAGAGTCAATATTGTTGTGCCATAACTACAATAAAACTACAATTTCAAGGAAGTCATTTATATTTCATTTTAACTTCATTGTTGCAATTATACAACTATAAAACTAATACAAATGATATCTAATTCAGTCAAAAAAGGAAAACTATGTGGAAGTATTAAATATGCAAACATTTGAATTATGCATATTTTTAAACAGAAAAAAATCTTAAAAGGGAATAAGAAATACAAGGTAAAGGCATGTGTACATTCCTACCAAAGTAGTCTAAAATAATCAAAACATGACTTTCTGCAGTAAACAGTCTTTAATTGTGATTCTCCATCTCAGTTTGTCTCATATCAGTCTTAATTGATTTAATTTTTTTTGTGCTGCATATACACATATTTATAGAGTTCATGTTCAACATTTTGCACAGTGAATACCATTGGCCTCCACTTAGTTTAATGATTATTTAAATTATTCATACAAAAACTCATTTCAACCTGCAAATTACAATATATACTAGCTATCATCAAGCACTCTATCAAAATCTAGCTGTGTCTGAAGTCTACTAGATTATCTCCTTCTTTTGGTTTGTTTGTTTGTTTGTTTGTTTGTTTGTTTTTTAGGACAGGATCTTGTTTGTAGTTCAGGCTGGCCCTGAGCTCAGCCTCATTTAACACATCACAGCAATACTCCTGCCTCTGCCTCCCAAGTGCTTGGATTACAGGCATGAGCCACCATGCCCGGCACTGTGGTATGTGGTACTGATTGCTGCTGGGTGTGAGTCTCCTTTTTATCTGTGCTCTATCAAACTGTACTTAGGATATTGAAACTATTAAAGTATGAAAATTTCAAAGTATTTAAAACTGACTGACTTTTAAGTTACTGTCATAAAATAGCAAAATAATTGAAATATGGGAATTAAAAATACTATCATAAAACAAGTTTAAAACAGTCTATATAAATAATACAGTAGTACATTGTTACACTAAGTAGCTTCTAAAGTGAGTGCAGGGAAGCAAATGTGATAGAGTATAAAATTTTGGAAGCATTAATCTCATTCAGGTTCACTTCCATCTGCCCCCACAGCGAAGCCAGCCATGAAGCCAGTGCTGTGTTACCCCCCGATCTGGGTCATATGTGGCAATATTCGCTGTATGGTCCTATGATGAGGCAGCACAGGGAGAACCAGCTGGCCAAGGCTAATGCGCCATCTGGGCTGAAAGAATATTGCCAATTCTATTGGCAGAGCAGAAAAAGGAAGTTTGTCATCGAGCGATAAATCAAAAGCAGGTCTTGCAAGTTGTCAATTACAAGTCTGATATATCGCTGTCCTCAATGCATGGGTGACTTTTCGCTTTTTAAATATCGCTATTTACATATGGAAATCCTTTTAAATATAAGTCTTCTCCTAATAAAAATTACTCAAAGCACCAGAAGGAGCAAATCAGCACATTATGAAGTGCGACTTAGAACAACACAACGAAAAGAAGAGAAAACACATTAGCTAATTGCACAGCTGTAGTGGAATTTCTGACACAGATTTTGGCTTTAAATTTTAAAATATACACTGAAAATTTTCACTGACTAGTTTGTCTTCATGAATCTCTGTCCCAAATCATGAGAAATCCATATGAATGCATTTACTTCTTCATATACATACAGGCTCACAAGTTACTGTCCATTATAACTTCAGGATTTAGTGCAAAGAATGTGGGTCCTGTAGTTGGGTTAACTTGAGCTGTTCAGCTTCTTACAAATAGTACTGCTCTTTAGACAAATGAGTTCTAGAACTTTGCAAAAGTTACTTAATTGTTGTAACTCACCAGCATGGCTCAATTATACAGAGGGGTCAACAAAAATAGTGTCAAAGATCAGTTGACAGTACACAATAGGAGTGTTGTGGGAACACACACAAATGAAACATTGATCATAGTCTTAGAAGGAGATGCTGTGTATGTTTTTTAAATCACAAACACACATCAATTTTAATCAAAAAGGGAAGAACTTAAATTGAATACCAATGCTTTTTTGCCAACTATTCATAAAGCTATGCATTCAACTCTCAGTGCCTTCTTTGCACTTTTTTTGTTTCTGTTTGTTAAGACTGAGTCAGATAACTCTAGCATTGATCAGAACAACTCTGTAAACAGCTATTTTTTACTGACAACTCCACAACTGAAATAGCTTTATATTAGGTATTATACAAGTGATATCTACAATTTATGGCAAAATAAAACGAATTATGGGGAACACCATGATTATCAGCATTCTGGGTATGATTAAACCAGGGCCAGAGATTTAGTTCAGTGGTATCATGTTTGCCTGGCAAGTGTAAGGTCCTCTGTTAGACCTCCAATACCAAAAAAAAAAAAAAAAAAAATGAGAGAGAGAATCTGATTAGACTTAGACTTGACAAGAGTTGGTCAGACAGAAGATACCTGATAGCTTTCTGTCATGCATACACATAGAGCCAAGTCTGTGCATTCCTTAAAAACAATGAAACAAAGGTTATTCCAGATATTCTGTTTCCCATGATTCTGGACACTAATAGGACTGATCAGTTTTAAGGAGGGCATGACCCACTGATGTGATTTATCTTTGCTTCACATTCCCTTCCCTTCCTTATTCTTTTCATGGCTCATTCCTCTTGAAATTAAACTCTGTTCCTGAAGAACCCTGCCTGGTGAAGCAACACAGCACAGTTTCAAGTAAACTCCCAAGAATATCATTATTCACATCTGAGTGTGAACTGAAGATTACTGTCATCTTTTAAACACATAAATGCTTGTAAAAGTCACTATTTTCTAATAAAAAGTGGTCAAAAAGTTAACAGTAATATATAATCTACTTTAGATTATCAAAGAAATGTTTTGTTTTTCCCTCAAAATTAAATGATACATATGTATATGAAAGCATTTCACTGCAACAGAACCAATTTTTGTTGGATTTAATCACTCAGTCTTCTATATATCTATATAATATGATACTGCTAAACATTAACAAAACTTTGTGATGAAACAGACACATCTTCAGAATAAACATGACCCAGTATTCACTCTTTCTTAAAACTTAAATATGTAATCCTTGGTATTGTAAATGTTTTAACACCAAAGTGTTAAAAAATATTGCATAAAATGGGAGCATATATAAGATTAATATTTTCAAGTTTACAAAGCAAAACATGAGGGAAGAAATAAAGTGATTTCAAGGATCAACTAAAACAGCATATAATCTATCACTTGATACATAAAAAATTATCACTTTTATATAAATGTGTTTAATGTCATAATAATCTCCAATAAAATGGGAGAGGTTTCTAGAAATCTAGCATACAATGAAATAAAAGTAAACATAAGGAACCTTGACATATAATTTTAAATTAAATGCAATTAGTTATATATTTTTATGATTGTCAGCAATTAATTTAATTACACTTTTAGTCTAAAGGTAATTTTTCACCTGACTTCTTTAAAACAAGTTTTGGAAAGCTGATGACATGCAATTTAATTGTAAAAATATATGAATTTTAAAATAATATATTTACTAAAATAATGAAAAAGTAAATAATCTATACATATTTAAAAATGGAAAACAATATTAAAATCTTCCTTTTAATTGTATATTAGTTTGAAATGTAAAACATTGAGGAAAATATATCATTTTACCACAAATAAATTATAACTGTTGTTTTAATGTGGATCTTTTGAGAATCAAATATTTCATGAAAAATTTAATTAAAAGACAAATTTTCCAAGGTTCATCATATACTCTTTCAAATTATTGGGCTATATTAGGCAGAATGCTCAATTTTTAGTATTGCCCATGGCTTTTTCTACATAAAGACCAATCATATTCTATGCCACTCGGTAGAAGATATGTAAGTTTTTGCATGTGTTTCACTTAATAATGAATACAATCACAAATTTCCTAATCAGGTGAAAAAAATCTATTTCAGGAGTTAAAAAATGTATATGTTCTACATTCTCCATTTGTTGTCAGGACTAAGGAAATCATATTCTAGTTTATAATAATATAGTTTTCTTTTGGAGAGAAAACGAAAATTACAGCTAGTTTTGTTCACTTGATAAGTTCCTTTTCAAAACCTATCATAACTGGTCGTCAGTCCATAGAAAATTGATGGTGTCTTTAAGCAGCAGCCTGGGAGAGAGGATTCTTCCTCTGTTTCACATTCCCTGTGGAACTCACCGCCTCTCAGGGCTGAGATACTGAGATACCACCATCCTTAACCTCTCTGATGCCCCTCCATGAAGTGTTACCACATGCAAGAAATTCACCTAAGCCTTCAATAGAGGAAAAAAAAAATCATGTTCTTTCACAGAGCTGCCTTTCAAAAGGCAAAAAAAGCAGACACATAAATAGCAAGTGATGTTTTTAGAGAGAAATTAGCCAGGGAAAATTTTAATGGACATAGCATATGTTGACTTAACCAAAACTAAAGGAAGTTCTATAAACTGGAATACAAAGTATTAAATGATTGCTTCAGAAGACTATGTGTCATTATCTTCCACCTGGAAACAACAGTCTTTATGTGTCCTGTGTAAGTTTCCCTTCCATTGTTCAATACTTTTCTGTATGTGGTGATAATTATTATAATAATAGCTCAGTTTCCAAGTACCAACTTCCCAGTTAAAGCTTTTATCCTTAATTACCTCATTTAAATCTTCAATATAACCTGTGAGATAAATATAATTTTAATCTCATTTAACAGAGGCAGAAAATGAGGCAGAATCTAACATACTGCAGATCACATACAGTTAATACAGGAAGTTAAACTACGAAATCACGTGACTATGATAGATTACTTTGTTATAAAGAGTGTGGGAATTCTAATTCTCAATGGCATCAGTTACTCTGCCATAGCTGTATGAATTACCTATGGACCTTTAGATCTTAATATTGGCATAGATACTGGCCAGTATCTTTTCCAAATTCTAACCATTACATTCTTATCTTGATGATACAGAATTTATGAAGAAAGTCATAACTGTTTACCAAGATAACTCATCACTGATTTCAAAATATAAGTAAGCACTGAGTGCATTTTATTTGTCCACTAGTATTTAAAGTGTTTATAGAAGGAACTGTCGTACATGCTGTGAAATCTTGTCTAATTTGCCATAAGATTTTAGTTTGAGTCTCATTATTGAATATCTATGTAGGATAGTGACAGGGATGCAGAACTAATGTTACAGCATTATTTAGAAATAATAGCTCAAATAATGCCAGCATGGTATCAACTATCCCAGGCAGCAAGACAAGCAGCAGGATCCTAGAAAACTAGATTTAAAGCTCTAATGAGCAGCGGTCGTCCAACCAATCAGTGGCCTGTTGTTGGCAAAGCTCAGTGAGTCCTTTTAATAGTTTTCCACTAACTATCACTTCCAATTCAGTTTGTTTTATTCTCAGTACTGCCACATAGCATGGCAGAGATTTTGTTTGTTTTTTGACACTTTAACTATTGCATATAACATTGGAACAGTTGGAGACAGTCTTCAAATGTGACTGGTGGAAAACAGATTTTTTTTTATTAAAGTATAAACTTGTGGCCTCCGTTTTCATTTCTCCTCCTGTCTCACCTAAACCACTGAAGCAAAAATGAGAAAAGTCATTACATCAGCAAATTAGTTCACCCGAGCAGTAGCCTCAAACCATGGGTTAATTTGAGCTGTTCAAATATAATTACTTAAAAGAGGAAAGGATTCATTACTTTTGTGGTGTTTGCTGGTTCACTGCACCATTGTCAGAGATTGTCAATAAACAAATTACATCTAACACTGCACCCCCCTGCTGAACAGGTCTCCTGAGAATATCTACTTGCAGAGTCTGCTTCCTTTCATTCTTCTATGTGACCCACGTTCACCTGCATTTTCATTTAACATTTTAAAACACTCCATTTTGCATATGAATTACATAAAAGGGATGCAGGCATTTCAACATGAATAGGACTATCGAAATATTCATGTTTTTATACAAGACTAGTTTGTGTTTTGGATTTTAAATTACTAATTTATATTTAAGTGATATTTTAAAATATAAAAATTATACATGGTAACAGTGATGTGTCAATACATTTGGACAACTGTGAGGGTGAAACATCTGTACACAAGCATTTATCATTTCTAAGGGTGTACACAGTTAAAGTGACTTCTTTAAGGTTTTGAAACACACAGAATATAAGAGAAATAGTACACAAGAATTCTTACTCCTTATCATCACAACTTAGAGCTCACTGATGAGTCTTTTCCAATCTTTTGCACCCACTACCCTCAGCTAATGAGACCCCCCATGCTACTTTTCACTTTGATAATGTCAACTATTTATATTCTATGTATGAGTGAGAACAGGATGTATTTATCTTTCTAGGTCTGGATTATCTTTGTTAACACAATGATTTACAGTTTAATACATAGTTTCACAACTGAAATCATGTGGGTTTTTCTTTTCCTTTTTATGCCTCAATAATATTATTTTGTGTCTCTGTACCACATCTTCGTCCACACATCAGTAAATGGAGCTGAGGAGTTTTTCCAGTTCTTAGCTATTATGAATAATATTGTTACTAACACAGGAAGGCAGGTGAGCTGGGCTGTGGTGATTCCATTCCTTTTGGTAATGCCAGTAATGTAAGCACGGGGGTCACATGATAGTTTGATTTTCCTATTTGAGGAATCTCGATCCTCTTTTCCTTAACATCTGTGTATTCTGTACATTGTTGTTAACAGTATTCAAGGTTTTGCTTTTCTCCACATTCTCCAGCACACTTGCTATCCTTGGCCTCTGTTAGTACCCTTCTCACCAGGGGCAGATGGTACTGGTTATAGTCCTGGGTTGTATTTCCCTGATAATTAAGTGGGTTTTTTGGCTTACATATACCTGTTGTCTTCCGATAAATAGTTATGCCTACTGTCTATATTTACATTTAGTTATCTTGGGTTCTTTTTTATATTGTTACATAGTCTCGTATTAATGTTTATTTTCTAACCAACAGCTTCATGAAATTGTAAATGCTATAGTAAAATAATATATGTTCATTTTTTAGTAGACTCTCCAAAATAAAATAGCAAAACAACACACACAGGTTAGCCAAATGTACAAGCGATCCCAATCTATTTTTAAAGTTTAAAGAATAGTACTGTAGAATAACTCTTTTTAATAATGACAAACAACTGAGATGACAATGAGCTGGAAAGAATCTATCAGAAAAGAGAGTATTAAGGGACCTGCTTGTCGTTCACTATGTGTGGCTTGGTTCCCTCACAAGAGACTTAAAATGTAAGGAGATACAACGGTCTATGTTTTTCAGATCAATCATTACAAGTGGGCTCAGAGACAGTGTTGTATAATCTTAGAAAAGCTTCTTGACTCTTGGGAAAACATGATTCTCTCCTCTTGTCTATTTCACACAGAAATTGTACAGATGCATTTTAGCGAACAGCGGTGATATCTCGGCATGGGTTTCTCTCAGATCTGCATAAAGTAAACAGCTTCATACTTGACAGCTTTCGCTCAGGAAAGATGACTAGAAGGGAAAACACATTTTTTCACCAGCCCCCTTTATTATGCCAGATATACCTACATTATATATTTCCCAAAAAATTGTACTAAAATATTTGGACAGCGAAGTAGATCTTACAGGCTGGCTATTATTAGACAGTGTTACATGCTTTTGTGACACCTTAAAATTTTTGTAAAGCCTTCATTTTCTGATTCTATAATCTAGAGTAAAGGGAATTGATTTAAGGAACAGAGACCAAAATATCCCATGTAACGCAATATGAGTACTATATCTTACAGATTTTCCTTACTTTAAATTATGATACAAATCTCAAAAATTATTCATTCATTCAACTAACATTCATTGTGCAATTTGACCAAGCATCACCCTGTGCATTAAACATACTTGAGAAATACTGCAGATTTTCAAGTCCTTTAGATGTACTAGGTTTTGTAATAAACTCTTGTATATTCATAGCTGATGTATATATAACTTCACATGTCATCTGCCACATAATTTCATACTTCATCATTTGTATAGACAGCAATATTAGTGCCCTCCCAGTAAAACTACCCCAACTATCCTCCAGCCCTGATGATATATTCCATCACAATCCCCAGCTTCTCAAATATGAATGGGGCGCAGAAGGTGTGTGACATCCCAGGACACACACGATTCAGATGTTTGGTAAATGATTCTGGTTCTTCTTCTATGAAACGAAAATTACTGATCTGCATGCAAGGTAGATCTCCACATGGCAAAATCTAGGATTTTTAGGACAACCTAATGTAGGATTTTTAGGACAACCTAATGGCACTGGCAGAAGTACTGTGGGCACAAAAATCCTGGTGTCCAGGACTTAGTGGTGGAGAGGGCAGCATCACTGGGCTCTGGTGAGGGTGACAGCCCTCTAGTCATCATCGTTGGTTTAATTCGAGGTCATTGTGCTGCATCTGACCCAAACTTGGGCAAATCAGTTCCACCACTTCCTGGGAATGTCATCTGGGGAGATAATTAAGAAGCCAAAGCACCTCGCTCACTGCCACACCACTTCTATGTCATCTGACACACCTGAAGTTCAGAAGAACTATTATCCCCCCTCGCTTTTTTTTTTGTTTGTTTGTTTGTTTTTTTATTTGTTTTTTGTTCAATTTGGGGTCGAGCTCATAGCCTTTTGTTTGCAAGGCAAGTGTATGACACTGAGCTAAATCCCCAGCCTACTCATCATTTCTTTACACTTTCCCCCTTGGAGTTATTCTTTGCATGCTGACAAAAAGGTAATATATCTAATACAAATACGCAACATCCACTTATCTTTAAATAGACACCTGCTATTAGTGAATATCTATCTGGTACAGGGCACTTCCTTCACCTCTCTCCAGAATAACAGAATCAACATGCAGCAGAACAGCTTTTACTCCAAGCTCTGTGTCTCTGAATTTATGTGCCGTCAAATAAAGTGTGAATTAGATTCCATTTTATTATACAGCATAATTGAGGTCCAATAAAAGATTAGCCAAATATGAGTTTCAGAATTTTCCAAGCAATCACCTTCATTTTTATTAGGAAAACAGAACCACAAAAGTCAAATAATTTATGTAATTGAAGAAGAAAATGAATAGCTCTTGCAAACTTCCAAAAGGATAAAACATTATGACCTCCGTAAAACATGATTAAATATTTTGGCTTTGCCTAAGTAATTAGTAGGATTTCTTTTTTAAAACCACATTTATTGTGATTGCTAAGAAAGTAGACAGTGAGTACATATTTTCTTTTACTTCCATTTAATTAGCTTCTCTTCACTTTGATGGTCTTGTTTCTATGTAGGTACATAAACAACTGTTTATGAGGAAGGATAACAGAGGGATTCACTCTGGAAAAGGCGTATGAGGATAAAGACAGAAGAAAGGGCGGGGAAAGACTCAAGGTGGGGTGAAGTGAAGAAAAGAGTCCAGAAAAGATCGGAAGAACAGGAGTAGAAGGAGAAAGAAGTACAGTTCCCATTTTCTTTCCAGGTCCGGAGGAAGATTTACATTTACATTTCAACCGTAAGTTGACCAAAAGGAAATAGAACCACTCCAAGTCACTCCATCATCCCTTAATGACTGTAAGAGAAGAAAAGGAAAGCAGTGACTTTGAGCAAAAAGGGAGCGTTTCTCCTTATTGCCACCAACTGCAGTGCTGAGTGGACTATGAAGCGTTGGACAGGAGGGATGGTCAGGTAGTCTCCCGGTTTCACTCGGTGACAAAACACTCCAGATGTGTATATTTGATGACACCCTGTGCTTAATCATATAAATATAGGAATGAGTCTTTATCCACAGCGATAGATACTTGTTCCTTCCAATCATGCTCAAGTTCACAAACTGTGCAGAGTTTTGTTTCAGTGATATTTGATCCTTGTAAATCCTGAGGACAGACTGTTTATCCAGCGCATGTAAAATAGTGCTCAACCCTTGAGAGTTCCAAAGAAAGGAAGTCGTATTCAAATCCTTGTGAGTACTAAATACAATTTAAAATCCCAGTTTAATTCTCCTACTATCGTACTTATTTAGGACGTTATACTATTAATGTGCAGATAGTTTTCCAAAGTGTTATCAGTTTTGATGTATTCAATTCAAATAATATCGATCAATAACTCACAGTGAAACTGCATAGCTTCACGATAAAGACAAACACTTGAAACCCATCATGTTCTTGTTTCTGGAAGCTGTGTTTTCCCTGAGACAGTCAGGGGATCTTATAAATAGTTAATGAGAGGTGGAAGAACAGGAAAGAAGGAATATCTGTCAAAATGTGCTGTACAAAAAATTTAGAAGTAGACACAGAGGAAATAGGAGGAAGGTAAGAAGAAAAATGATTTATTTAAAACACAAAGATTTTCTAACTGTCTAACATGAAAAGCAGAATACATATGATCTGTGGATTTGATTAGCACTACCAGTGGAGATTTCAAACCATGTTTGTAGCAGCAAGACTCTGATTGACAATGGAGCTTCTACAAAAATGCTCCCAGGGCCGGGGATTTAGCTCAGTGGTTCTGGCACCTGTCTTGCAAGCGGAAGGACCCGGGTTCCATCCCCTGGTAACCAGGTACAATACTGGGTGTGGAGACTCACGCCCAGCAGCAACCAGTACCACATACCATAGTGCTGGGCGTGGTGGCTCATGCCTGTGATCCCAGCACTCGAGAGGTAGAGGCAGGAGGATTGCTGTGATGTGAGTTGGAGGCTGAGCTCAGAGCCAGCCTGAACTACAAAGTGAGACCCTGTCTCTAAAAAAAAGAAAAAAAAAATGCACCAGCCATATAACAATCCAGAAGTGTTCCAAAATGTAAAAATTGGCTACCTGTAGGGTCTTAAAATATTCAACACAGGTACCAAAAAGTAGAGAAAGTGAAAAGAATAGCTTTAAAAACACTACAGAAAAGTGAAAAGAATATCTTTAAAAACAAAAGGTTCTTGAGAAATAAAAATAGCTCCTCAGAATCATAAACCCTAAGTGAAAAATGTTTCTAAAACAATAAAATGAGAATGAGAAAATGAAATGTTATGCTAATGAATCACTTCTGACAGTGGGTACCCATGAAGTGGCCCAGAAGAACTTGTGTTTGTGTGGTATAAACTAAAACAAAAATGATAACAACCAGTAGCTCTAAACAGGAAGTCTTTATATAAACTAATAGAAATTCATTTTTAATAAAACCTGCCTCCATAACCCATGACACCTCCAGGCTCTGCTAGAATATAGTGTTAAATTCTTCTGAAAAGTCAGGAAAGAAGCACCACAAAAAATAAGATGATGAGGACTCAACAGTAAAGAATAGCACCCCAAGAAGTTGCTTTTCACTAACAATAATCAATATTAAACCATCACCAAGGATGGAGGAAAGAGGTAATGGCTGAAAAATAAAAACCTCTCAGAATTTTAAATATTCTGAGTCATTACAGAAATGCTAGTGAACCAACCCTAAGCCTTTTCCCTTAAATTCTCTAGAGCATTTTTTCAGGACCTAGAAATCAGTTCAGACATGCATGGCAGCAGCACTTAGCTTTGTGTGGCTGACAGCGGGACAGGCAGGGAGGTGGGGCAGCCCTCTCCACCTCCACCATGCTCTCTGCCAACCTCTTCATGTTCCATGAACTTCCCTCAACATCATCATTTCCCTTTTCCTTACAAGATCATGTGCACCCCGGGTAGAATGGCCAGAGACAAAGGTTTCCCTCCCTCAGAACTTGTGACCTTGCCAGGCTCCTCTTCGGAAGAAACAGAGACGACTAAGGAAGAACTTTATCAACTTTTAGTGTCTTTGGTCAGCTGCCTCCACTGAGACAAAAGAAAAAGATGTTTTCTTTGTTCAAAGCAAATTCTGTCACTTACATTTTTTAACTCATTTCTTTTCAATCCTTTCCACCATCAAAAATACCTTGCATAATAGCTTTGCCTTTAATCTCCAAGATACTCAAAACTTCTAGCTCCATCTCTCAGATTCTGTAGGCATGTTCAAATCCACCCTCCCCCAAATATCACCTTAATACTGAATTTTTCTTAGGAGAACACCCACAGTTTCTGATAAATCTTCCAGGGAATACTGTAATCGAATAATCGATGCTTGTTATCTGCTGCCCATTTCCTCCGTTCTCAAATCTTCACAAACCGTCTACCTCCCCCACTATGATGAATCTTTTACTTGCAAAGCACCCACCGTCCCAAAACCAAGAGAAGTTCTTATGAGCGATATCTACAAAGGCCCACAAAAATCACATGTGCCTGGAAAGTGCCTGGTCTGGGGCTGCTGTGCTTGGGACAAATTCATGGCTGAATGTATTGTCAGGAGTTAGAATCTGGTTAGAAGAGGCAAGTCACTGGGGGTTTGATCTGGAAGGTTTGTTTCTCCCCAACCTCCTCCCTTCTCTCTGGATTCTGGGCCACACACAACTTTCCACAAGGGGAAGCTCTTCCACTACACTCTTTCTGGCTTGGAGCCTGTCCTCTGTGGCCCAAAACTTCTGAAACTGAGTCAAAATAAACTTCTCCACCTTTAAATTGTGGATCTCTGGCTCAGTGATGTGGCAACGAGAAGGGTGACTAAGACACACATGAACTCTTGCAACCCTTTTGTTCAGCATCATCCTTTCCCTTTGACCAGAAATTTCTGCTGGCCACTCCACTGTCCAGTTGATGTTCTTCTTGGCTTTATCTTTTTTTATCTGTACTTCAGGCCTGGGGCTTCTGAATCCCGCCTTTGATTTCTTTTTCATTTCCTCAAGATATTCTCACCGGTCCACAAAGTTCCACTATCTTATCTATAAACCGACTGATTAAAATGTGTATCTTCCAACTCAACATTTCTGCTGACCTGCTAATCTGACCGTGTATTATCCACAATTTATGTTCCACAGCAATTGAAATTCTGTACATTCTTCCCCAAACTGATCATCATCCCATCTTCAGCTTTATAAATGTCACTTCCATTCACCCAGACTCCAGTTAGAGTCCGGGGCGGGCCCTTCTCAGGGCTCTTTCTCGGTCTCATTCTCTTTTGGCACTAGGCCTGCACACACTGACATTAATGAGCTGTTTTCAGATTTCCAAATATCTATGACCTGAACCATTATCTTAGAAGACTTCTTGCTGAATTATATATATATATGTCTCATTTAAAATAAACCTCTTCCAGAAACCTAGTCCTGGAGAATACTGAACAATCCTTCATTATACCTGAAATGGAACATTTAAGAATTTCTACCATAGCATCTCTTCTATGGGATCACATTTGTTTGCTTACATATATTTATTTCCACATTAGATCTTAACTTTGTTGATGTTGGAGATTATTTCTATTATTTACACTCCCACTACATAACATCTTAATAATGCATAAACTCTGCATAATTAATACATAAAGGAAGGATGTTAAAGGAGTTATAAAAGCTTTTTTGTGTGAGGTAAAATTGATGGTGGTGGAAAGATGTTTGGCCACTTACACTTTAACTTTGTAAAAAATCCTGAAAAGTCAATAAAGCTTTCATCCAGTTTTCCCTGCCATCCCAAACTATACTAGGATTGGGAAATAGTGTAATAATTTAGTAGGAATAAAAATATTTAGTTGGATGTCCTAGAAAATTTCTCTCCCGGACTACAGTCAATAGCATCTGGACAACTTTGGCTCATGTATTCACTGGCCAGAGAAAGTGGTGCTGGCTTTACTAAAACCCACACAACAGTTTTTACTTGTACCATATTCACAGGCATAGTCCCACTAATCAATCTAGGTGTCCAAATGTAATCGATGCCAGCCTGACAGAAAGTACACAAAAGATATTGAATTAGCAATGAAGCATCTGTGAGGTTTTGTGTCTTTACATGAGACTATTCTAGAACCAATGATGCCAAAAGTAGAAAGCTGAAGCAAAATTGATGTCATTTTCTAAAAGGTAAGATTTCCAATTTCACCACTCAAGTTTTGAATTTTAAAGTAACCAGAGACATTAGTTACTTAAAAATCCTTCAGCAGAGAAGAAAACATTAGCATAGTATATTAGGCTCATTGGGACCTACAATAAAATTTAAGTCATATAAGAATAGCTCATTTTTCTGTAATCAGAGAAAGATCTGAAACCACAGAAGTCCAAATTATGTAACTGTCACTTATAGATGTCTGTATATATGTGTATATGTACATGCATGTGTAGCCAGTGTGTTTCATTAGAGTAATAGAAATGTTTAGCATTAAGCACCAGCAAGTTAATTCTAGCGTAAAAGGGGAAAATATATATTCAAATTTATGAGTATGAAATTAGCATTCTTAATTAATTATGATTCATATTTTCTCCTTTCTTTTGAAAGTAATGAATAAGATTTTAAATTTTTGGACATCTAATAGAACCCAACTTAATTCCTAATATATTACTGTTCCAGAAGAGCCAGGTCCTAAGAAGTAAACTCCTTGGTCTCCTATCATCAAAACTATGTCATGAGTGTTTAATTGGACAGGACACTTTGCCAAGTGTTTTACATAAATCACAGTATTCAGTATTTTCCAAGATATTTATTTCACTGATGATAATTTCAGTAATATTTTTAGCAATAAAATTTAATTTGCTAATATTACATACAGAAATCAATTCTGTATTTTTGTACTTCTGCTTATATTACCTATGTAATGGTGAATATAACTTCTCACATTCATAATATTATAGCCATACATTTTCCCTGGCAAAGGCAGCTATCATAAAATGATTGTAAGTGTAAACAGCAACGACCATTTTAATATTCTGGAAGCATTTTCAAGACACCTCACTAGAGTAAAAATTAGAATGTAAAATAATATTACCTCATTTTCTGACTTTCATTGATTAAAACATTCCCATAAAATAACTATACACCAGCACCTGATAAAATAAAATTTTTAAGCAAACAAAAGTAAATTATAAGTAACTTAAATGTTTCCATAATTTTATATTCCTTATTATGTTGCAGCATGTAAAGAGACACACAAAATCAAGCACACAAACAATAAAACTAGATAAGAAATATATCCAAAACACAACATATGTGTATATATACATATATATGTATATATATATATGTATATATATATATGTATGTATATATATATAGAGAGAGAGAGAGAGAGAGAGAATTATCTACTTTAGATACTCTAAAATGAATCTCCCAAACAAATAAAATATTTGTTATGATTATTTATATATAAGCATCTCACTGCCTTTTGGGAAGATATTCATATATATATATGTGTATATATGTGTATGTATATATATACATATATATATATATATACACACATACATACACATATACACACACACACACTGAGGATATATATATATATATATATTACATACAGAAATCAATTCTGAGGATATATATATATATATATATATATATATATATATCCTCAGTCCAATGTTCTAAAACATAATAGAATAAGACCTATATTTATATGTGACAATAGGTATATAAAGTGATATTTTTCCATTATAGTGGACCCCTGAGTTAAGACCAGCCTGAAATAGGAACAGTTAGGACTAACCAGGTTAACAGAAGATTCACCTGCCTCTTGATATCTATAGTGTACACCCAGGGAAAACATCCAGATCTCAGCAGTATTGCCTTAGTTACATCTAGCCCTCAGGGACCAGTCGAGTTTACAAGTCAAGGGTCCACTGTATACATTGTACTATCAAAAAGTAAAAACATTTATATCTGCTTCCCATTTCCCCAAAACTATAATATGTAATTGTTCTTGAGATTTTAACTTAATAAGACAGTCAGAACCAATGATGCCAAAAATAATAACTGGAATATAATAATTCTAGTAGGTAATAACTTACTCTATACATATTATCTTCTCTGAACCTACATAAACTCACAAATAAAGCCTTTCTAAGTACTGGCAGGTAGCAACATCCTGTGTGATGGATAGTTGTTTGCCTGAAATAGTCAACTATAGACAGCCCTTTGCCCCTTCAACCCATTTCTTTATTTAATTGCATGGCATTTGGGAATATCAAGAATAAAATTGCATTTCCATCCACAGCTGATTTCCATTTAAAGCCTGTCACATTAATAGTGAAATAAATTGCTCTAATTGCCAGCAAATATCATCAAATTCACATTTCCTCCTATTTTATTCAATATTTATTTAACTCCGTGTCCTAATTTGCCTGCTTGGTAAAACTACTCTAGCTTCTGAATAAATTGACACCCTAATACTCAGGGCTATCACTTTTTTAACTACCTTCTAATTTCATTCTGAAAATTGAGATGCTTTGATTTGTACTTTTTTAAAAATCATGAATATTTGCTCACAAATATTATTTACTCAATATTTGACATAGAGAAATAAAATGAGAAAAATAATTACATTCTTTGTCTTTTAGGACTGTCAGTTTTAACAGTACAGAACTTTGGGTAGCATTTTCAAGTTCCAAAAAAAAATTTTTTTTTGGTTTCCAGATTTTATGCCTCCTGCAGTACTTTGAAAAGTTTTGGAAAGATCTACACATAAAGAGTTCAAATATCATTAAATCATTAATATGTGTAAAAAAACAGACTAAAACATTTTGAAAGTATAATTTTGGGAGACTGAAATGGGAAGTTTGCAACTTCAAAGCCAACTTGTATCATGTAGTGATTTAAGAAGAGCTGTCTCAAAAAACAGGAAGAGCTGAGGATGTAGCTCGGTACAAGGGTTTGGGTTCCATCCGTAATACTAATCAATAAGTCAATCAATTAATGCATTTACCTAAAGCCAGATGGTCTACAAGTAACTTTTCTGATGAAATAAAAATATTAGCACTTGGCTCACCAGTTGAAAAAGGAAACACCTTGAGGATTACAGTCTCCACTACCTTACTAAACATAAATCATCTGATTATTGTCACAAATATTTAAAACAACAAATTCCCTGAAAATATCTTACAATAAGACGTTGACTTGCATAATAAGATCTATTCAATGCCACTTATTAAACCGGTATACAAGTTTGGTCTGGGGAAAGATTGTGATTCCAGCATTTGTGAGCTTGATTAAAAATGATAAAAGTTTATGTCTAGCCTGGTCAATTTAGCAAATCTGCAAGACCCCATTTCAAATTTAAGTGGAGAAGCACCTAGAAATGTCCCTCAATGTAAAAGCTCAATATTCAATCCCCTTTCCTTATGCCTACAATGGATAAATAGCATATTACTATTTTGAAATGTATTTCAATAGAGATCTTAAGTAGTACAGACCAGTATATAGATTTGTAAACACTTATCTAAATAAAACCATGGAGAATTTAGAGAATAAGTATATGTTAAGTTTCTAGAACTGATTCTTTCAAATAATAATCCTTTGGGGTCTTTGACTTGTTCATACATAATATGATATTAAAGTTATAGATTATGTCTAAATTCAGTAATTTTGCATAGACCTATTAGATAGAGAGTAACATTTTTATTTCTTTTTGTGTATGAAAATAACTGACCATATCTTTGCCTAAACAGGTAAATCATACTTTGATTTTAAATATTCTGCCAGAAGTGCTGAAGACCCGTAAGTAGCAAAATTATAACTTCCCAAATGTACGAATATCAGATTGAAATTCCCAAATTATGTATAATCACCAAGAAAGAAATACTTCATTCTGAGGTAGTCAGCTGTCATGTTTTCTAAAGATCTTCCTCAGTTTCTATAGAATTCAAGAGAGTGGAGAGTCCAGATGAAAGTTGCTGAGTAAAGACAACTTGTTTGTTGATTTTTCCAGAAGTGGCAACAATTGCCAAGGCACTGATCCTCCCTGGCTTACCCTCACAGTTAAATGTGAAGTCAATCTAAATCCACAGGGAACTCCTCTATCCAAATGTCCCCAGACACACTGTAGTATGTCCAGAATCATTCTCAGAAACAGTGAAGTAGTTGCTAAGGCATACAGGAAGAATTTGCTTGTTTCTGTCATTTATTAACTGTAAAGAGAAGCACTAATCGTGGGTATGCACTTTGCATGAATGTATCTGAGGAAGCAGTATTGTTTGTAACATTTAGAGTCATTTGGTATTTTCTCCATCCAACAATCATTCTCCAAGTGATATTTCTATAAAGATGTTGCAGCAGCGTTAAAAGACCAAAAGTCATTTGACGTTATATATATATTTAACCTTTAGATGCCTTCTGTTTAAAGTATCAAAAGAGAATCGATATTCACTTTCACTTTGCTCCCTAAATTAAAGAAAAAAAGTTATCCATACAGGAATTAGGCTTAAGAAACAGATATGTACCATATACCCTTGAGAAAAGTTGTCTAAGTGTAGAACATATTAAATATCACGATAAAAAAGAATATAATGTAAAACTACTAAATTTGAACATAAACAACTGAGCAATTACCTTAGTGGTGGAATTTACCAGCTGAAGATGCTGAAGGATCTTGCTCTCCAAAAGGAAAATTAAGGTTATTGCAATAAATTTTCATTTCTCAGCAAACTGAGTTTCTATAATAAACTTCCACTCAGTTAAAAGTTAACTTAATATTTTAAAGTCTTATGATGGACTACTATATTTTTAATTATTTCATCAAATTAAAAATTCACCATTCTGCCTGTTATAATCACAATTATTAATACTGACACTCTCTTCATATCTTCAATTTGCATCTTAATTCATTCAAATGTCATCACACTGAGTATTGTTAATTATATGCCATGTTCAGGATATCTCATTTATGTCATTTTAGAGTGCATAAATGGAGACATAGACACAGGCAATATTCAGCCTGCTTTTGTGCAGGAGTTTGGGGAATGAGGCTAAAATATTAACCTAATTAACTCATGCTACTCATCTGAACTCTTTAGGGAATATTTTTTATGTTTCATCTGGCTGGGATTTGCTGTCCTTCTGGCATATCGTACTTAGCCATGTGTTTGAAAGCCAGGAGTTTCAATTGACTTGCTTTTTCTAGAATCAATTCTCTAAGTAACCTTGAGAAAACCAAATCCTTCTGCATTTGAGTACCTCCAGCAAAAAATATAATCCAGAAAGGTATGGTCCAAATCAAAACAAAAATTGGAAGGCAAATGAAGTGAGATATATTTCAGGTTCATCAAAAAGAATTGCAATGATTCACTTCTTAAATCAACAAATTTTAATGATTCAGATTAAAGGGAAAAAAATGTGAGCCAGATATTTAATGTTAAATGACTCAATAGGAACATTTTAGACTGGAGTAAAAAGAAATATTGAAAATTCATTGATTTCTTAAGGGGTTTTTAGTTTTTGTTTGGTTTCAGGAATGGAACTCAGGGCCTTCCACTTGCTGGGCAGGTGTTGAGCTACCACGCCACCTCCTTGGCCTAGAAATTCATTCAAACAGCAGCTTCACATTAACACATCCTAGAAAAAATAAGGAAATCTATCATCAAGGCAAAAATCATTCATGCAATATTTTACTTTCTTTTCTCTTCACTAGTCATGGAATTCCAGTGTGTAGGCCTCACAGAAGCACATCTCATTCTGGCCCAGCCACATGTGAGGTGTTCAGCATGTGTGGCATTGCTACTGCATTAAGACAGGCACGGAGACCTTCTGTTTCTTTCAGACAGTATTTTATGTAGCTCTTCCTCTGTCTCCAGGCTCTGGGATATTATCTGATACACAGTAGAAATCCACCAGGATTTTGAACTAAAGTTTTCAAGCTAATAACTTATATTAGATGTGGGGTCATCATACTTTTAGGATTATACATAGAAGAAGAAAACTATGTATGGACCTTACTATAGAATAAGCCATAAATGAAAGAAGAAATAGAAATGAGTAAAATATGAGGTCAAAGTGAAAGATAATGAAGCAAAGGAAGTATAGAATGAGGTAGAAAAAACAACAACAACACTGTTTTCTTGACAGACTCTCACTCTGTAGTTCAACTTGGCCTTATACAATATAGTTCAGGCTGGCCTCAAATGGCAGTCCTTCTGCCTCAGCACCCCAAGTGCTAGGATTATAAGATGTGGTTTCCAATAGCTTGCCTTCTAAATATAAACACTGTATAGTGAAGCCATTCTTGTTTTATTGCTATAATTTCTTGAATAATTAAGTTAATTTAGGGGAATTTTTGAGTGCTTCAAGTGCTAAGTTAGCAAGGAAACATTTGTTTTTAAAACTGTCTAAAAGTTATTAGTATCATCTAAAAATATTATGTCTTCTAATTCTAAAATAACTCAGTAAGGAAAAATTAATTAATGACTTTGAATTCCAAATTTTGATGAGGGAAGAGTATAAATAATTTAAGAAGTCTTTTTTAAGTGGAAGGATAAGAGATCATCTACATAGTTAAGGAATTATGGAAATAGTTTAAAGACATATCTCAATTGGACATCATTTCTTTTAATCAATTTTAGAATCCAAGTGTTCTATTTAAATAACATTCTATGACATATTTTATATTATGCTTAAATATTATTGCTGAAACAAATTAGAAATGGGAAAGAAATTTGCTAAACTATATCAATGTCACACCACTTCGATGGCAAGGGTAGCAGACCAGAAAAGGCAAATTAGAGTCACTCAAACGACTTCTAGAAAAAAACTTTATTCTGTCCATATGGGCAGATTCTGTTGTAGCTATTTTTTCTTGTCTATATATTTCTGTCTCTCTCTTTTTTTTTCTCACTTTTGTACTTTAGGCTGGCCCTGAGCTCAGCCTTGAACTCATGGCAATCGTCCTGCTTCTGCCTCCCGAGTTCATGAGCCACTACATCCAGCACTGTGGTATGTGGTACTGAGGGCCGGTGGGTGTGAGTCTCCATACCCGGCATTGTTGTATATAGTTATCAGGGATCGAACCTGGGTCCTTGCACTTGCAAGGTAGGTGCTGGAACCACTGAGCTAAATCCTCAGTCCCATTGGCTGTATATTTAACAGTTGCCTATTTTACTTACCTCAGGGTATGCCAATTGTTTCTTTTATAAGACTAAATATGCTGCAATCCTATTATCTTTCTAAATGTTAAGAATTCCAATTTATCATTATGAAACATCTACATTTTCATATTAAAATGATTCATTATAAATAATAAATCAGAATATAGATCAGTACTGTGTTCTTTTAACCCATCTGTGTGGAACTATAGTTAATGTTCCATTGCATAAATGTTGTAAAATTTCTTGAATGGTACTTTCACTCACATTTCTACAAATTATGCATTAGCTTGGTTTTTTAAGATTTTTCATTCATGGAATTTTTTAAACTATCTTAGTTTCTTCATTTTTAGAACTTGCTTATTCTCACTATATGTGAGTGACATTTATCAGTTTGAACCCATTCATTATTTTTAACTCTTCTAAATTGTTACTATGCTAAGCATGATTGAATGTGAAAGTGTGTGAGAGAAATTTCAGTACCAATTTTTATTTGTTAGAATCTCAATGCCCATAAAGAGCAGTAGAAACCTTTGGATTTATTATCATATTTTTAGCTGAAAAGGGAAAATATAGTTCAGTGAGTTACAAAATCAGAGTCTTCCCACTACTCAAATTGAAAACTTTCCTAAAATGATGAGTTCACTAAATATTTAGTTCACTAAAATGCTGAGTTTTAACACATCTTTTAATTATTTTCAAACTTAACTAAGATCACTTTGCCAAAAACTTTTGAATAGCACTGAACTAAAAATACTGTACTCAAGTTCATATGAGTAAAATATTTTTCAAACATTTTGTTGACAGCAACCTAATTTGAACATAATTTTTAAAATTGTGAAATAAGTACATTTGATATACTTATCATCACATTCAACATTAACAATTTGTACCAATCTATAACATTTCTCATTTTTCACATTCCCCTACCCACCCTACCAACACCCACACCATATATACATAAGCTTTGTTTACATTTTTTTATTACCATCACAATTTTTCCTTTTCCCTCATTATTTACTCCTATTCCATCTCCCTTTGAATAGTTCCTATTGTACAATATCTAATATACATTTTAGAACTCATTTACATTTTAAGTTTCTCATATCAGAGAAAACAGTATTTACACATCTGTGACCTATATTTTTGTAAGCTGTTTCTTTCTTGAACTTGTTTTTTCTGAATTAATTCTCAAAGACTCTCTTCTTAAACATCTACCTTTAGGAAGTTATAAATTCCCAAAGTAGACTGGACTCTTTAAAAATATCATTCAAAGCTTTTAGTATTATTTGAAAGCAAATAAAGATGGAAAAGAAAAGCAGTAAACAGAAACAGTTGATTCTTTTTTTAGATAGGGTCTCACTTTGTAGTTCAGGCTGGCCCTGAACTCACTATGTAGCCTAGGTGGGCCTCAAACTCAGCAATCCTCCTGCCTCTACCTCCCAAGGGCTGAGATTACAGGTGTGAGCCACCATGCGTAGCATTGTTGTATGTGGATAGTGGGATCAAACTCTGGACCTTGCACTTGTAGGGCAGGTTCTGGAACCACTCAGCTAAATCCCGATCCAAGAAAAGGCTGATTGTTTAAAGAAAATCTAGCTATTCAGTTATTTTGAAAGTTTATTCAGCAAGCTTCAAGAAATTGTCTATTTAACAGTACAGAAATCAAACAGGAAAATATTAAAATAACCATGTTTTGATATTTTTTCAAGTATAGGATTATAAAACTTCTGTAAAATATTTAGTATAATCAAGTGAATGACAAGAATACTTTTACTGTTTCAATCACTTTAAAAAGAAATTAAAGGGGGCCAGGGATTTAGCTCAGTGGTTCTGGTGCCTGTCTTGCAAGCGCAAGGACCCGGGTTCTATCCCCGGAAACCACATACAATACTGGGCGTCGAGACTCACCCCAGCAGCAACCAGTACCACAAACCACAGTGCCGGGTGTGGTGGCTCATGCTTGTAATCCCAGCACTCGGGAGGCAGAGGCAGGAGGATTGCTGTGATGTGAGTTGGAGGCTGAGCTCAGGGCCAGCCTGAACTACAAAGCAAGACCCTGTCTCAAAAACACCTAAAAATAAATAAATAAATAAAAAGAAATTAAAGGAAAATATCAATTAGTAACAGAAGACATGAAAGTCAAATGCTTAATGTGTCTTTAGAAAGAGTCTACCTTCCACCTCTGTGTTTCACTCTGGGCAAGTCAGGATAAACAATCATCATTTCTTTCATTACTTTCCATTGTTAGTAAATGTAAGGACCTAAAGTTTAAATTCTAATTGTATAATTGAATGAGCCTGAATTAATTAGCAATCCCAAATTTGGTGGTAGACTATAAACTAATTTATTTAAGCAAGTAAAAATGGCTGGTTACAGCCAGTTTGTGTCTACATAGCGTGACACTTAGCTTTCTTTACTGCAAAACATAGTGGTCAGATTTCAGACCTTCCGTGGATACATGGATTTTCTCTTTTGAATTTTTATGGCAAAGGAAGAAAATTATTATACAATATAAGAGATTTTCTGGCATGGCAAAGAGTTTATTACTTTTAAAGGCAATAACCCAATTCCCAAAAGGTACATGTGTATTCTCATAAGAGCTATGTAACAACTCACAGTCATGCAATGAAATAGAAGGGCAGCTGCTCTATGAGAATTACATTAATCTTTTAATACATGTATCTCTGGGCCAGGGATTTAGCTCAGTGGTTGCAGTGACTGCCTTTCAAGTACAAGATCCTGAGTTCAATCTCAGGAACCACATACAACAACGCCAAGCGTGGTGGCTCATGCCTGTAATCCCAGCACTCTGGAGGCAGAGGCAGGAGGATTACTGTGAGTTCCAGGCTTGTCTGGCCTACATAGTGAGCTCAGGGCCAGCCTAAACTGCAAAAGCAAGACCCTGTCTCAAAAAAACAAACTAAACAAAACAAAAACATACATGTATCTCTGATATTAGACAGAGAAACCAAATATTGATTCCCACTTGATAAATGTTAAGAGCATTACAAGAAAATATATGAGTGACTGGAAGCATGAATAACAAACTCATCACTTTAAACATGACCATTATCCCTTGAGAAAATTATCTTTATTCCTGTGCATCTTTAATTAGTTCTTTACACTATCCTTAAGAATAAGAACTTTTCTGATGATTGTTTTCTGTTGCTTAGATTGAGAATCATACATGCATATAGGCCCACATACATTGTAAAGCATTCCATCTGGATACTATAGCATTGCTTATTTCTGTTGGGGAAAATAACAAGCACTTGACAATCTAGCATTAAAGAGCATCCTGTCTAAAGTAGTCTTTAGTCAAATCTGCTAACCGTGCTCTTGCAGAAAGTGGATCTGAGGCTTCTCCCTCTGTTCCATCCTCCGCCTTCTTCAGCCTGGCGTTCATTAAACCAGGTGGCAGTGTTCATTCACACTACATAAGCTTTCAGGAGAATTTACTTTGGAATTTCCACAGATCAGGCGAAGTTTCCAATCCCCGCTTCACAGAATTGCGCCCAGATAGCCCCTGGCACTCTGATGAAGTGGTTTGTCAATAAAATACTAAGTGAAACTGCTCCTTCAGACTGTTAGCTAAAAGACCAATAGCTGTGTAAGCATTTTCCTCAAAATGGAGATTTTTTAAAATGGTTAAACAAGCTTGTGGTGGTTATAAAACTGTATCTACACACATTCACACACATGTACACTCTCAGAAAATAAAAAAGAAACAATAATCTACTTGAAATTTAAAATAATTTCAAAAAGCTACTGTTTATTACTGATGAATAAATAGATGTTATGTTACTATTATTCCATTTGAGGGACACACTTGTAAATTATTGGAGGAAAGTTGAGGCATGTATCTATGTTGAAGATCACTACATCAAAATTTAGCGTGTTTTCGTTACCGTATCATTTGTTTTATATTCCTTACTTAGTATTTTCAAAATTCAAAGGCAAAAGTATGTTTCATTTAAAAAATGAAGTTCTTGAGTGTCTGAAAAAATTATCTTCTTTCTAATTTATATTTATAATTCTTTGAGCGTACAATTATAACAAAGTATTTCATCCACATACTTTGTTTTATTTGTACTGTTTCAGTATTTTTTACCCAACCATAGGTAATTAGAGGCGAAAATACAAGTTAGCCACACCTGGTGATACACACCAGCAGTCCCAGGCCCAGGCAGGAAGATTACAAGTTGAAGGCCAGCCCGTGGAATTTAGGAATATCTTTTGTCAAAATAAAATATAAAACAAGACTGCACATGTTGCTCAACAGCAAAGCACCACTGGGTTTCACCTCAGTAAAATATATCATTTATTTCAAGACAAAATAAAAGAAATGAGTCATAAATTTACAATTTGGTTTCAAAATGTGGCATCAATGAAGGAATAATGTTTGATTCCTAACTCTAAACAATAGATCTCAAATCTCCACCGTCCCTTGGTCTATGAAACATGTAGACACCTTATTAAAAACAAAGATCCCAGGTTTTATTTAGTGATCTTCATTCAAGTCACCTGTGTTATGTTAAAATGTCCCTCCCAAGCCTCAGGTGGTCAGAGGTGGTCCTTTTTTGGAAGTGGCTGAATGTAGAATGTGACTGATTCAGGGTGCAGTGGTAGGTCCCAGAGCACTAGGGTAAAGGATGTGAGTGGCCCTAAGTAGCCTCAATAAGATTTTTAAAAGGTTGAAAGGTGCTGTTAGATCTCTTGTTGCTTTTGCGACCACGTGAGTGCCATGAACTGTTATTCTCCTCTGAAATGCCCCGCTGACATGTGCCCCTGTCTTCGAGTCAGCCAACTATGAAATCCGTATGAACTGTACACTCTATAAAATCTTTTCTTCCTTTAACATAGAGGAGTCAAGTATTTTGTCTTAGTAACAAGAAAAAAAATCTAAGGCAACCAGAAATTACATTTTGAGAAATTAGTCATTTTTAATCACTGTCTATGCTTGAAATATATAGTCTTAAAATTCTTATTTCACAAAATTCTTAAAAGTATGGATGTCGGGGCCAGGGAGTTAGCTCAGTGGTTTTGGCGCCTGTCTTACAAGCGCAAGGACCCGGGTTCGATCCCTGGTAACCACATACCTATACTGGGCGTGGGGACTCACACCCAGCAGCAACCAGTACCACATACCACAGTGCTGGGCGTGGTGGCTCACACCTGTAATCCCAGCACTCGGGAGGCAGAGGCAGGAGGATTGTGATGTGAGTTTGAGGCTGAGCTCAGGGCCAGCCTGAACCACAAAGCAAGACCCTGTCTCAAAAAACCTACAAAAAAAAAAAAAAAAGTATGGATGTCTACAAATTAAAAACAGTTTAAGAAAGTATGTAGTGCAATCCCATAGTTGACACAGGTAGGCTAAATATCATGCTGTAAAGCATCAGATTTCAAGTGACAAGTCTAAAACCAAAGTTTACTCTCTCCTGTTCCCTAGCAGACCCTACCATGAAAAAAGAAAGATAATACTCATTTCTGTCTTCAGCAATATTTCAAAGAAAAATGAATCAGAATCATAGTAAGAACTTAAATTTCTAGTCAATTCACTGTATGTATTTGCTTTCTATGCTATATGTCTTCAGATCATTATCAATTCTATTTAGTAGACAACAAAAGAAATCACGTTAATGATTTTTGAATTGAAATCATGACTGCATCACAAATGTCAAAAAGGCTCACATTTTGGACCATGTTGTTGTTCCTCAGTAGTTGGGACAACTTTTAGTTGGCCACTAGCCTAAGGACCCAAATACTTACTGACTACACAGACAGTATTATTTTGGTAACTATAGCTCCTTCTCCATCCAGTTTTCTTTCCCTTTTCTTCCTTTAAAAATTTCAGTGAAGAGGCTGGTGAGTTAGCTCAGTGGTTCTAGCGCCTGTCTTGCAAGCACAAGGGCCTGGGTTGGGTCCCCCAGCAACCACGTACAAACTGGGTGTGGGGAGACTCAGGCCTAGCAGCAACCAGTACCACATACCACAGTGCCAGGTGTGGTGCCTCATGCCTGTAATCCCAGCACTCAGGAGGCAGAGGCAGGAGGATTGCTGTGATCTGAGTTTGAGGCTGAGCTCAGGACTAACCTGAACTACAGGAGAGAACCTGTCTCCAAAAAAAAAAAAAAAATTTTTTTTCAGTGAAAATGAGTAATATATATATATATATATATATATATATATATATATATATATAAGAAACAACAGGTTCATAGTTTTTCTTTAGTCTTTTCTTATGTGTTCCCTGAGAAAAGAAAATAGCTGAAGATAAAGAATGTCTACCGGCATTCCTTCTCATTATAGGTTCTGCTTTTAAAATTGGGGTATTTTAACTTCTCTAATATAGATATTATTACAATTAATCTTTCTTTCATTTACTCCTTTTGCAAAACTGAAATACAAAATAGTCTAATGCAATTCTCCCCACCTTTGTTTTGAGGATCTGAAATGTGTTGTTTTGTTTTTTCCTCAAAGGTATTGTTCTGAATTAGGTGTTTCTTTTCCTCAAAATAATGCTGAGAAATAAATTGGATTAGTCTCTAGAAAGGGACTATAAAACTTTCATGGAAAGAAAAGGAACTGTAACAAGTTAATATTCACGTTTTAAATTCAGTTTTATTTAGAGCATTTTAACAGCTGGGGACAGTAGTTGTTTTGTGTTTTACAGCTGACTTGGTTGAAGAGCCACATAGATGGTTATTCACACAAGTAAATCTACTGAATAGAATTAAGTTTCCTAAGGTTTTGAGATTAAGACCACACATGTGTGTATACATATGTGTGTTTTTTTAAAATCACCTATGTCTTTCATGCAATCTGAAACTTCTAGCCTTCTTATCCATAACATTACAGAGTGAAAAGGACAGGTAAAATGAAAGACTCTCACAGTTTTGCTGTTCAGTGGTGTTTAGCCAAGGAAAGAAGGACTAATTCCTGTCATTCTTCAATGTCTTCTTGGCTTCAGGGTCACAGAAGTAGGACCATGGACATTACACACTAAAAATCACAATTTTGTGAGTCTAACTTTAATTAGCATCTATAATTTAGATCCCCTCCAGTATCACGAACTCACACTGAGGCAGTTTTCTCTAGGTGGGGGACTCCCATGCTAGGCAAGTATTCTACCACGAACTGCATCCCTGGTACTTTTTAAATTTTATTAATATTTGTACTATGTTATTTTTTTTTGTTTTACCATTATATAATCATGACATATGAAGTCTGCTCTATGTTTAAAGTAATTAAAGACCCACTATGCTTATCAACTATATTTATTACAGATTCAACAAGGCACTATGGACTTACGAAGGAAATAAAACAAACACGCACCAAATAAGCCTGGTTCTATACAAGGTGACAAGACCTTAAAAAATCTCATGAAATCGAAGGTGCTGAACTGCTTATAAGACAAAATAAACATAAAAACAACAGTAAATTCTGTGCTGCTGTTAATGGCTGGGCTTTCACTTCAGAATCTTTCAAGCATGCTTGGCATTATGTACATTGAATTAGATAGCTTGGTATGGTTCATGGAATACTAATCAAGAAATATGATCTTCATTATCCGGTCAACTTACTAATCTCGTCAGTTGACTTCGTGTTTGTTATAGAAAGAGCTGTGGCAGTGGAGTTTTGCCTTCTTGTGGTTGACAGTTTAAGAAGAATAATCTAACAATAATGTACTTTATCTGGTACAAGTATCAAGATGTCACAGAATGAATACAATATTTATGGTCTTCTTCCTCCTTCAGAGCTGTGATTTAAGACTGTGAAAATTGAGTCTCTACATATGCATGTAAAAATCTCAGCAAAGTGCACTAAAATACAGTAGTGGTTTTATGATTAGACAGGAACAGAAGAGTAAATAGGTTTGGAATCCAACATATTTGCTTTGGGTTCTAGATATGTTACCCAAGACAAATAACTCAGCAACCTGCTCTCCCTCTTGCTTATCTACAAAACAGGGAAAGTATCATCTTGTATACAATGTTGCTATGAAGATTGTCTAAGACACTGGTGGCGAACCTACAGTACATGTGCCATAGCAAGTTGTCTGTATCATTGAAATCTCTAAAAGGTTCGCCAGTGGTGTAGGAATACACAGGAGAGGCAACTATTAATTTCCGTAATCTCTGGTCAAGTCACTTGCCTTCATCCTAAATTATACACCTAAAATTTTTTAAACCATTATTCACAAGCATCATTTTATGTGACTGTTAAATCTCAAGAAAATATCTCACCCTTCACTATTTCAATGGAATTCTAAATGTACATACATTTCACAACTCATATAACACTCATTGTATGCCAACTAACCATCGGGGAGAGTTTATTAGATGAAAATAAGTCTGTCGTAAAAGATTTCCTTGCAATTACCCCACTGCCATTATCCTGGCCACATGCTCATGCAGCTTTTCAAATTCATATGCTTAGATTATTAAGCGAATAATCAGAGCAGTAGAATTCTATGAGGAACTCAATTACTAAAGAAAATGGTCATTCAAGCATTTCAGAAATTGGGCTACATCTGATTTTGAATAGTGGATCATTATTGATATTGTAGAAACACTCCACAGAAACAGTTGGACATGTAGCAACAGAATAGTGTTTTATTTTATATCCATATGGAAAACAGGACCAACTGCTCTCTAATATCATTGTCAAATGTTATTCTGCCTATCTGAAAAAAAGTATGAATCTTGAACTCAGTTCTTTAAAAAAAGATGGAGTTGGGGCTGGGGATCTAGGTCAGTGGATCCAGTGCCCACCTTGCAAGTGCAAGGGCTCAGGTTTGATCCCTTTATATTGAATAAATATCCCTTTATATTGAACCACATATAACAATCCTGGTCGTGAAGACTCATGCCCACCAGAAATCAGAACCACATACCACAGTGCCGGGCATGGTGGCTCACACCTGTAATCCCAGCATCTGGGAGGCAGAGGCAGGAGGATTGCTGTGAGTTCAAGGCTGAGCTCAAGGCCAGCCTGAGCTACAAAAGCAAGACCCTATTTCCAAAAAAAAAAAAAAAAAAAAAAAAAAGATAGAGTAGGTTGCTTGATTAAATAAAAATTAGATTTTTAACTTAAAATAAATGATTCTAATTTTTCCACTTGAGACAAGTAAAACGTTATAGACTAGAAAGCAAATCTAAGAATTTCTTGCATTATATTTCCATATTAGAAAACTGTTTAAATTCTTCCATTGTTGCATTTTAATTATTTCATCACCGAAAGACATCCTTTCAACTAAGTAATTATGAAATGATGTTTGATGATTTAACTCATTTAATAATTCTTATATTTTCCCAGTTTATCTGCCATCTTCATGGAGTCAAGTTGTTTTCGATGAAAATTATTTTTGTAAATTTGATTATTCTAAATTAATAGCTAAGATTAGTTTAAGAACTTTGCTGTATGTATTTTTAAGAAGCATTGCAATCAGAAACTAGGATGAATTTTTATGGTTTTGCTCTTTCCTTGATCCCAGTGACATAAGTAGTAAAGAAAAATCACCTATTATCCATAAGAATTTCTAAGAAACTCAACAGCCATAAGTAATTTGTCCACAGGGTAGTTACTTCCCATGATAGCAGCAATAATGAGGATTTCAGCAGAGATATCACAATTTCCCAAAAATACTACGGGAATAAAAGTAGAATAACAGAACTGGGAGAGCTAATATTATGGTTATTCTGAGTTAAATTTTTTAGACTATTGGTTCTTTATCTGTTACAAACATGTAGCATCTTGCAAATATGATCAAAGATTTGGCCTCTTTTCTAGAAAATAAAAGAACATATGCACAGATTCAAAATTTTAGTAAAATTTGCAAAAGCCATGGGAGCTCTGCTGAAGCCTTTCACTGACTGTCCGTTGAAGAATGATCACATAGTGTAGAGGCCACTGGCAACTCAATCAGGAGCCAAAGCCCCAACACCTCATGGTTTAGTTTGTTGTACCTTCATTACAAAGTCCTGAAACATCCAGGTATTCACCCATCCATGTGAATCTTCAGATTAGCCTTTGCCCATGCGGTATGGTAGTTCTTAGTGGAAGTATCATGGGTAAAAAAGCTAGTTAGATACATGGTAAGTAAATGGATTAGGACCCACCCTCAAAAAGCTTGCAAGAAAGGAGACCTTTACCAAAGGTCAACGCCAACTAAGGAGAGAACTACCTCTTCCAGATAGCAGGGATTGATAGTCCTCACTCTCCTCCTGGGATGGAGAGTCAAGATCTTGATGCACTCCCTTCCCAGGAAAACAGTCATTAAAATACCCCCCCCACCCCCCGTAAGGCAGTACCTTAAACTACCTGGAAAAATCTAAATGAAAATCTTTGTACACTTGCTAAGTGATCTGATTTCTCATTGGATCTCCATGTAGTCAGTATTCCCTAAGCAACTATACTTGTTGTAATCTTATTGGTTGATCATGGTTTTGTCCATTTTGTGATTTCTCATTAAACCAATATTACCTAAGTTACTATTTGCAATGTTACTGGTTGACTGTAATTTTGTTCCATCTTACACCTGCCCCACCTCATGGCTTTGCTCCGTAAAAGCCCTCTGAAAAGGGAAGTTAGTGGGTTACACCCCTTTCTGGGTAACCTCCTTCTCTCTTAGGTAGAAGCTTTTTTTCTCAATAAAATTTTCCTACTCTAACATCCGTCACTCCTAAAATTCATTCTTTGGTATTAATTTCAGGTTGGGAGTTAGGCCTTCCTCCCCTGTATCAAAAGGATAAATTTCACCATTGTACCTCTCTGTTAGGACAAGAAAAATGAAGCATGTCAAGCTTTTGACAGCCATCTTATGACCACAGGCATAACCAGGTCTATCAAACTGAATGGTAGATAATACTGTTAAGCTTCTAGAAAAATAGCCTGTATTACAGTTAACTTCCTATCTTATCAAAGAATAAATCTTCTTTACACAATTTAAGGTCTCAGTTCAGGTATCAGATGTTTTGAGATGCTGCCTCACACTAAAATAATTGATCAGTCCTTCATTCTGAAAACATCTACTGCATAAAGGTTTATTACTTAACTCAGTCATTGTGTTTTCTACTAGAAGTATAACAAAATTATGAGCACCTTAAGGATAAGGTATTTTTACTAAGTGCCTTTGCATGATGGAAATTATACAGACATTTTCATGGATTACTAAAAAATAAAATATGGCTGATACTGAAATGCATAACAAAAAATGGTGGACTCTTTCCAGATCTTAGAATTTTACTACTAAATCTACTTCCTCTTTATGAAAATAGGACAGAATTTCTCATAAAGCACAACAGCAAAGAATGTTCTTATCAGGTTTTCTTAAGTAACATTGCTTATTTGCATGTGAAAGAGTGGAAAATAAATAATATATTCAATTTTACTAAGTTTCTGGAAGATGATATCCAAAAATTGGGAGAAATGTCCTATTCCTAATATTTCAAACTTCCTAGGTTTTTTTTATCTTCTGAAATTTTTGTGTCATACACATGCAGTGTTTAGAATGTCATACCAAGAAAACCAAAAACAAGCAGAGTTACGAGCAGTTCTTGACAAAGTGGATGAATCTAAAACTAATCCATAGAAAGTCATTTATAGACTTTAAATTTGAAAAATATTCTCATATGCATGATATTGAAAGCTCAACAATGGTCTGTTTGTCTTGTTTATCTGTACAGTGAGTGATTTGTTCTCTGAAAAGTAAATAAAAAGCATTCCACTTAGAAATAATAAAAGTGAGGGAAATGAGTACCAGACTAACAAAAAAGAAATATTAAATCCTTTAGAAATCAGTTAATTGATTGACTGACAATTACAACAGAAATGATTTACATCTGAAATCTATCAATCCCTGGCTCTATGTTTCTTTTCTAATTAATTAGAACAAAATAAAATATACATGTATTCTTGTTAGCTAAAACATTGGGGAAATATGTGGAAAGTTATAGGCAATAAAACACCAGCTGCTTTTTCGTGACTAAGTTTATCAGAGTTTAGCAGAAAATATGTTTCCATAATTTATTATTTCCTCGTATTATTTTGAGCTGCTTAAGGATGTTAATAAAAGCCACGTTACCAAAACCTAATTAAAAAGGCAGCATTGTGATACAACATAGAATATCTTCACTAATCAAAAGTATACATGTTTAGTGAACTATTAAATAATATATGTAAGATTTGTCTACATTATTTTCAAATAAAACTTGTTTTCCATGACATATTCCCTAATTATTTGGCAACACACTGAGGAAACTAGAACTGGAGTCCAACACATCCAGTGCTGGTAACACACTGTATCTTACCTATTAGAGTGTAATTCAGGGACTGTGAGGTGTATGTCAGGATGCTTTTGAGTCCAAAATAGGTTGTGTTTCCATACTTTAAACCAAATTTTAATGAAGAGAAATGTCCACAAAACACTCAGGGCAACATAACGAAGTACACCCGCAAATGTTCACATACTATGATTCTTACTCTCATCTCCTATTTACTATTTTACATTTGTATTGAAATCTGTGTTGTCTTTTTTGACAAATTATTACAAACTGTAATGCACTGTAAAGCTGCAGATTTTAAAGACTTTGTCTTCAACCACATACAAGAAGTTTCATATGAAATCTTTTAAATATGCTCATTGCATATGCAAATTTAAATGGTTCTCTATTCCAGGCCATATATTCTGTGTATTACTTACCAAAATACTTTCCATGATTAGGTTCTTTTGCATTTTTAAAAATTCATTTTCATATCACATAAGAGCTCTTTTAGTCATTTTTGCATCATATAAAGGAGACAGAATGCCTGATATTAGAGTCTTATAATTTGTAAATTTTTCTTGAATTTTTTCAAACTACACACACACACACACACACACACACACACACACACACACTCATACATATGCAGTAATGCACACAAATGCAGAAATATCATGTTTCTGTTCATATCATCCTTGCAATTCCCAAAGCAGTCCTATTTATGGTCCTAAATCCATAATAGTTTTGCTGCTTAATCAATGACCCACAAAATTAAGTAGCTTAAAAAAATATGGGTGTTTATTTGCTTTTAATGTCACAGTTTTGTGAGGTAAGAATGGTAGAGGTCTAAACTGAACAATTCTTCTGTTTCTCCTGTCATTGAGGAAACTCAATGATATTCATCTGGCAGATGGGCTGCTACCAATCCCAAATATTCTTCACTTGAATGTCTGGAAACTGGGCTTTTACAGTTCAAAGATGCAAGGTTACCGACCAGGAATAGCCACTTACATGCTGCCTTTCCATGTGGGGTAGCACTGCTATAAGATGACGGCTTCAGAATGGTCACCCTTCTAACATGGTGGCTCAAAGCTCTAAGGATGAATAGCTGAGTGAGCTGTGTGGAAACTGTATCATCGTCTTTGGCCCTGGCTTGAAAAGTGTACAGAACCACTTCTGTCATCATCTCTCAGTCAAAGAAGTCATGAAGAGTGGAATTAGAATGCATCTTGGTGGATAAAAACATTGTAGAACAGCACATGGGGCTGGAGATATTGCTGTGGTCCTCACATGAAAATATCATTTGTGTAGTTTATAATAATGATCACCAATAGTGAAGCATTCAGAAGATTTCTGATTTCAGAATTAGATATCTGGGATGTGAGGATTCTGTGCCCTAGGCTATGAGATGTCAGCAACTTCTTGGTGGAGTAACTCTGTCATGTGAACAAAGATCTGATCTTTCCATCCTTCGTGTACTCAGTCTGTAAAGTTCTAACCCAGTAATCATGTGAAAACAGTCTTAATAAGAAGTAAAGAAAAACAAACCAAAACTATTTGAACAAGAGAAAATATAAAAATTGATTTGATCTTTGATTTAGTCACTTGAGGGTTCTACTCAATTTGTGCAAACTGAGGGTCTAGGTTGCATCTCTGTTATTTCTGTTGGTCAGCATGTTATCCTGATTTAAATATTAGAAAACATTCTCTAATAAAAATCATTAAAACCAAGCACACAAAATGAAGTTTCTCCAGTTGGAAAATGGTGGCATCTTATATTACCCCTATGCTACCTGGTTGTTTTTAATAACGGTCACAGAGTTTTCTCCTAAATCTGGCTAATCTCAGAAACAAAACATTTGAAAGTCACTGGGCTCCCTGATTCTTAGTGATCCCCTAAAGTCCAAATGTTCCTAAGAAGTAAAAGAATGCCCACTTTACACATTTTTATACATCTATGACTTGATGTAAGACCATGAAAATACATGTTTATTCATATATCCCCCACGACATTTACTGTGTGAGTCTATGCATCTGATTTTGTATGTGTGTAGATAATTTTAGATGTAACACTTACTGAGTGAAAATGCAATGGTTGTGGCCTATGTGTACACATGTATATGTGTGTGTTTAAATTTACAATATCAAAATCTGATATTGTAGATCTATATCAAAAATCTGAGGTATAGTCAATAGTTGCCCTTTTTGTACAACAGGAAGCAGAAGTTTGTTGAATTCAAGTAATCTGACTGGTTTCTACAGCTAGCAGATGGTCGATAGTATATTTGAACACAAAACATTGCAAGCCAAAGTCTGTGTTTCTCTCCTGTAATATTAAAGTGGTTGCCATTGCATCAATAGGTTTATCGTAACTCTAGATTCCTTGGATACAGAAATGCTAAGAAACTGCACAGAGGACTAGGGTTAGATACTTGAAAAGAAGAGCACAGATCTATACTTAATATGTGTACATTTAAATTCAATTGGTGAGTATAAAGTATTATAATTCTTCCATCAAAAACTAATTACTAAATGTCGTCCACATACCAAGATGATCCCTGAGGAAAGCCTCGCTAAGGAACCCTGGTTCACACTGCTAGTTTTTAGAGTCCTAGTAGTTCTACCTATTTTTCATTTAATCTATTTTTTTTTTCTTTAAGATATGGTCTTGCTTTTGTAGTTCAGGCTGGCCCTGAACTCAGCCTTGAAGTCACAACAATCCTCCTGTCCTGCCTCCCAAGTGCAGGGATTACAGGCGTGAGCCGCCAGGCCCAGTACTGTGGTATGTGGTTCTGACTGCTGGTGGGCATGAGTCTCCATGCCCCGCATTGTTGTATGTGTTTACTGGGGATAAACCTGGGACCTTGCACTTGTAAGGCAGGTGCCAGAACCACTGAGCTAAACCCCATGCCCTTTAATCTGAAAGTATTGAGTCTGATACCCTCTATGAGTATCCTAGTTAGATGTTCTACCACTGAGATATCTATATCCTCATAGATATCCTCTATGAGTCCTAGTTATCTTTCAAGACTTGGGTTACTAGCAAGAAAGTTTTTCTGCATTCTAACATACTGTACTCTTTCATGGCAGAAGGTATATTTGATTTTTTTTCTTTAACTGATATATACATAGAGCAAAGAATAAACCGAGTTCAAAGCAGGTACTAAATTCTGGTGAATGAATGAATTCACGAATGACTATATGAAACAGTCTGTTCCTGCAGTCAGCTCAAATTATTTATTTATCAGTGATTAATTGTAGTTTGTATAGCATTTATTTTAGTACACACCATAATGCATTACAATTATTCTCTTCTATGAGTGGCTAATTCTGTGCCTTATTTATATAAGTTCTAGTTTCACTGAGTGCATAGCATATGGAAGGCTTTCAATTAATATTAGTTTAATGAATGTATGAACAGAACAGGCTACCTCTCAACACTCATATAAAATTTATCACAAATCTTATACCAATGCATTTATATTATGCAGACATGATTCAAATACAGTATGTAAGTGCTCATTTCAATTCATGACAACATTCTCTATTGACTGGGAAAACATAAATTCCATGGGGATGTTATAAATATGCTCAAGAATGATCATTCATTTCAGGACTTGTATTTCATAATCAAGTGAATAAATAGTTCCTGAATAGATTATTTTATCAAGGTTTTTCTTTGAATAAGTCATTCAGAAATATATTTTAAAGAAAATACTGTCTTAATTTACTTGATTTCTTATCAGGTTGAACATTATTTTTCGAGATCCTAAAAAACTCTACAATTAGGGCCAGGGAGTTAGCTCAGTGGTTCCGGCGCCTGCCTTGCAGGCGCAAGGACCTGGGTTCGATTCCTCGGTAACCACATACTATACTGGATGTGGAGACTCACACCCAGCAGCAACCAGTACCACACACCACAGTGCCGGGTGTGGTGGCTCACACCTGTAATCCCAGCACTTGGGAGGCAGAGGCAGGAGGATTGCTGTGATGTGAGTTTGAGGCTGAGCTCGGGGCCAGCCTGAACCACAAAGTGAGACCCTGTCTCAAAAAACCTTAAAAAAAAAAAAAACTCTACAATTAAACACAGAAGGTAAATGTTACTTAGAGTGATAATGAATACTTCTGTAGCCTCTTTGAAGAATCCACTAATAGCAATAAAGTAGAAGGTTATGTCTAAATTTTAAAGGTTTAAAATTTGTATGTTTATATAAAATGTACCAATAAAATTAATTTAAAATAAATTGCTTGGAAACTTAAAAAATAAAATAAATTTTTCCATTAAAAAAAAAGCTCATTAAGAAAAGTTAAACAGGTTTTTCCACAAGTTTACTCACAACATCTAAAATATAATGCCTATAAAATCGATTCTAAATTTCTTAACAATCATTTAATGACAAGAAGAAAATGTAGATTTCAAAGACCTGAAACACTAAACATTACATTATGAAATAATCAGTTGCATGATATGGAAACCATGTTTCACTTTTTTCTTTTTCTTTTTTCCCTACAGCACAGGACAGTCACACTGAATTACTTCCCCAATCCTTCTTTTTTTCTTTATTTTGAGAAAGAGTTTTCCTGAATTTCTTCACTGCCCAGTCTGCCACAGCCTTCTGCACACCACATTGCTGGCTTTACCTTTCCCCAGGTTTTTGTTTTGTTTTGTTTCAAGATAGTTCTCACTTTGTAGTTCAGGCTGGTCCTGAGCTCGCCTCAAGCTCACAGCAATCCTCCTGCCTCTGCCTCCTGAGTGCTGGCATTACAGGCATGAGCCACCATGCCCGGCACTGTGGTATGTGGTTCTAATTGCTGGTGGGCGTGAGTCTGCACAGTTACCGGGGATCCAACCCAGACCCTTGCACTTGCAAGGCAGGCACTGGAACCACTGAGCTAAATCCCCAGCCCATCCTCAGGTTTTGAGTAGTTTGTTCTCATTACAATTTGAGATTACTGTCCATTCTCATCTGCCTATCAGCTTCTACCTAGTTGAGGAGTTGACTAGATTTCTGATTTATAGTATTTAAAAATTTTTCTGCCTTATTAAGAAGTCATTTTTATGGACTGAAAACAAACTAGTAATAATTACCCCGTCTCACTCCAGGTTGAATAAAATGTGTTTTATTGATTCCCTTTCTTTTTTATTCTAGCATCTATATATTTTTCTTTCAGAAACAAAGTTCTGTCAATGATATTTGAAAGTTCATAGACACAAAATACACTCTCAAGCAATACTGGTGTGCAGTCGTTAGAGGCCAATAATATAATTTTGCTTACTCTACTCAAAAGTCATTTCTTTTTACTTTGATAGCCCCAAATCACAGACAACAGTTTCGGCCACTGTGGGGGCACCACACTGCTCTGGTATCCCCAAGTTACCAGCCAGTGGAATGATTTTGGCTATTGTGAAAAAATTCTTTCAAGTACTTCAGAATCAAAGCAAGCCTGGAATTTGAATAATAACATTTCAGTGGAGTCACTGTAAATCCACCTTCCGCTGAGATTAAATGTGCCAAGTAAAAGCAAATGTTTCTTCAGGCCAGACACTTCTACTTACACAGCACTTCTCAAAGGTTAATACACTTATGAATGATGGAAAAATTGTTTGAAAATACAGATTTTAATTAAATAGTTCTGAAATGGAGCCTGAGGGTCTACATTCACTTTAAGTCAGTTCCATCACCTATGGATTTCGTTTTGAGTACTGAGACTGAAGAATATGGAGTTACTGTTGATTTGGAAACAAGTTCCTGCCATTTCTACAAAGCGTGTCAATTCACATCTAACATATTATAAGTTAAGTATTGTGAATAAATTAATTCTCCTTTCCTCCAATAAATTCACTAAGATTTTAAGAGCCAGATGTGGGTGATGATGTAACTCAGTGGTAGAACATTTTTCTAGCCTATGTGAGTCTCTTAAGTTCTACCTCTAACTATACACACACACACACACACACACACACACATACACACGTCAGATGTGGTCCAGTACTGTGTAAGGAATTACAAATAGCCTGGGGTTACTCTCCTAGAATGCTACTTTTCCGCACACATTCTTTTCTTATATAATTTTTAAAGTAAAACTTTTATACAGAATTCTGCAAGTCAGTAGGTCTCTTGAGCCATCCTAATATTTCTACCATACTTGAGACATGATGAACAAATTAATATTATATAATTTTCCTTTATTGAGTTTACTGCTGCATTTTAGGTAACACCCCACAATCAAGTTCAACATTCAGAATTTGTACCTGTAGATGATATATCTTGATTCTTACTCTTTCTGATACTTCACTGTATACATAAGTTTTGTTTCCATTTTTTGTTTTCCCATTGAATTTCTTTCTTTCCTTTTTACTTTTCCTGCCTCCCTTCACTTTATTCTTTGAATATTTTCTTACTATTTCAAAATACCTATCACATATTCTGAACCTCATTTGTACCTTCAGTTTCTCCTACTAGAGAAATGATATGGTATTTACACATGACTATGCATTTACTATGATTATGCCCTCAAGGTACATCCATGCAAAATCAAGACCTCTATTTTGAAAAAAACACCTGATAATCACTTCCTTACTTGGGAGAACAGACAGTACAATGGGGCAATGGGACCAGGCAGTCCCCTCCGCTCACCTGAGTATTGGCCCATCCCACAGTCAACCCTCTGACCATCACCTGTACCTTGGTAAGACAAAGACCCTTCCTCACGCTTTGGAAAATCATAATGTCCCAAAGCAAGACACACGAATGCTGGATTCTTCAGCATGAACATAGGACACTTTTCGCGCCTGCAGCTCACTGAAGGTCCACGCACACGGACGCATCTCCTAGATCCAGTTATAACAGAATGAGTAGTGGGAAAGAACACGTGTGGTAGAAACAGGTGAGAGGACTCAGCACCCATCAAGCACACTGTACATCATGCTCTGGAGAACCCAGCAGGAGGTGAGAGAGAACTGATGGAACGTCTGAGCTCCTTAAACCCACTGCCCTCCAGCGCTCTTGCTAGTTCCTCCCCAAGCACACGCTGGCTCCCTCAGCACACCACTGCCCGATCACACGTCGTTCAACTTTGCTGCAGTTGTCCGTAGCATCACAGGCCACATCCAGTTCTTTGGCTGGTCTTAACTGAAGGGTCCACCATATCACAATGTGCTCTCAAAGATAGTGTCTGAAGGATGTGGTGACAAAGGTAATAAAGGACAGCAGTAGATGTCCAACACGAAAAGAATCTCCTAGTTCTTTGTTCATGGTGATCAAGGATCCAGAAGCCCATCTAGGGCCCCATGGTCTATGGCGGCGTTCCAATAATCTGCCTCATTTTGCATTTCCGACTTGGACTGAGGACTTGCACTTAGAAGCCATCTCCATTTCTTTCAGCTTATCATTCAAATCACAAATATTTAAAAGTAACAGACCACTATATTTATGTTGTCATGATAATTGATATAACCTGGAACCAATTATGGCAGATTCTCCGTCATCTAGATCTTCATCCCATGCCAGTAAATAATATCTTTGAGGCTACTTCAGACAGGTGGTAGACAGTTATCAGCTTCAGGATTCTGCCTCACAGTACCACTGCAGACTAGGAAATTCTTTTCATGCTGTATATCTACTGCTATCATTTATTACCTTTGTCACCACATCCTTCAAACACTATTTTTGAGAGCACATCATGATATGGTAGACCCTTTATTTAAGACCAGCCTGACATACAAACAACAGGTTGATTAGGTTAATGTGATCTACAGCATATACCCAGGTAAACATCGAGATCTCAACTGTACTAACTTACAACCAGCTGCAGCTATAATCACCTCTCAGGGATGACCAAGTTCATAAGTCAAAGGTCCATTGTACTTCTAGTGTCCCATGTTAGGCTGTTTCCCTAGTCGCAGATTCCATTATGGTAGCAAGTCCATCTACTACAGTTTCTTTGGATATGAAAGTAACAGGCAACATGGATTTAAAGGTATGATTTAATTTATCCACACTTGAAAGATAATATTTTAATGATTTATCAAATAAATGCCTTATTATTTCATCATCTTTCTCTTCATGCTTCCACATGTGAAACAATTGATATAAATCAGAGGAAAAAGGAAAATCATGAAGAGACAAAATTTTTCTAGATGCAACTCATAGACATGTAAAACCAAGCAATGGAACATGTATTTAGGCATTATATCAGATGTCCCTTTCCTGTGAGGGTTGGTTTTTCTATAATCATTCATGGAAGGAAATTCAGAAAATAATCCTTTTCAATTTCAACAGGATTAAACCATGTTTTAATAGCTGCTCCAAATATTCATATAGAGTAGCTGCAGATAATTTATGCAAGGTAATATAAAATTAATTATACAAAGCGTGAAGGAAAACAGACTCATGTATTCGAAACATTACTTCATCAGCCTGCTTATTCAATTTTTTAAAAGAATTAATATGAAAATAGCACCTTCAAGAAATGTTTCTAGTGCATTAGTTTAAAAGAAGGCTATACACTAAGTAGAACATTTTAAAATGCAGTGTAGTATTAGTAAATCATATACTCCAGTCTAACTTTGCAAGGTATGAGTTGTTTTATAAATTAACTCGAACTGGTTTAACCTTAGGGTCAGGTTCAAGTGGTGGATAGCAGCAATGAGGTTACAACTTGATGCAAATTGTGTCTCATTAAAAAAGTCACACACCCCAGCACTTCATTTGCACAATTATTGTGTACCTGGCCAAGGTCAGAGCAGTTTCCTGGGTCTCTTTCTCAGAATGAGCCTAGTTTATTAAAATGTACCTAAACTATGGGAAAGATTACCTCATTTCTCTTTGAGGAAATAGCAGAGGAGAGCAAACTTCTAAAATAATCTGGTGGATTTAAGGCTAATTTCTGAATTTTATGCTTTATAAAAGTAATTATATGAAAAAAAATCTTCGTGTTTTGAGAATCAGGATATACTATATTACTGTAGCCCAGAAAAATCTTTATCTTATAAATTTCCAAAGAAAAAGAAAATTATTTGTGGTAACATATGTAGAATTCACAGCGTGGTTATGATTTCAATAAGAACATGGTGCTCAAGTACACAAAATATGTACAATTTCATCCTACTAGAAATAAGAGCGTAAAATGAAGTCTTCAATCTCCTTGAGATATATTAATATTTTTTCATTACTAGTTAAAACTTATATTCCTATACTCTATTGGTCTGAAGTTATTTCCAGTTACTTCTTTTTGTCTGTAGTTAAATCCAGTGGTTAAAATTTTCTTTTTTCTTTTTTGCTTTACTAAATTATTTTATTATATTTTAGATGAGTATTTAATTTTAGAGTCTGTCTCAATAGCTAAAATGATTAACAATCAACTGAGGTTAAGAACTTTAATGTACATATATGATACACATTATAGGCCAAGGCAGCATCTTTGGGAGCTACCAGACTACATGTCTCCTCTACTAAACCAAACCTGGCCCGTACCCCAGGCCAACTTGGATCCAGCTCCAGGGTTTATCACAAGGTTGATCAAGATAATAAAAACAAAAGCCCAAGCTGGCGTGGGAAAGCCGTGAAAATTCCCAATCAAGATAGAGACACAATAGACCTCCCCATATGACCCAGGGTAACTTTTCTTCCCCAGGAGCTCAGTGAAAGTCCCAGCATACAAACACCATTAGAACAGTGTGAATTATAGAAGGCATATGTCATAGAGACAAAGGACATGACTCAGCACCTGTCAATCTTGCTTTCAATTATGATCTGACGGACCTTGAAAGCAGGTATTTTAGAGCCTGGAAGACATTTAAACCACCCCTTACCATGTACTCTGGGCTAGTACCATCTTCTTTTTATGTAGCCCACTCCTTCCAAGGCTGCCTTTGTTTTTACATTTGCAAGGTGTGTTACTATACAAGATATTTTTGTTTTCAGAAATAACCATACTAAAGTATTGTCTTAATAGGAAATTAAGGTTTTGGGTTTTTTTGTTTGTTTGTTTGTTTGTTTTTTTGAGACAGGGTCACGCTTTGTGGTTCAGGCTGGCCCTGAGCTCAGCCTCAAACTCACATCACGGCAATCCTCCTGTCTCTGCCTCCCGAGTGCTGGGATTACAGGCGTGAGCCACCACGCCCGGCACTGTGGTATGTGGTACTGGTTGCTGCCGGGGTGAGTCTCCACGCCCAGTATGGTATGTGGTTACCAGGGATGAAACACGGGTCCTTGCACTTGCAAGACAGACCCCAGAACCACTGAGCTATATTCCTGGCCCAGGAAATTAAGTTTTAATAAGGCTATTTCAGTGAACAACATTGAAAATAACCCAAAATCTCTTTAATTCTTTTCTGCTAAGTTGTATTCTTTATATACAGGACTTGGGTATGATTTGAATGAGTAGGGGTTTTCAAAACATTTTAGCTGCCTGTTATGTTTTATTTTATCTTTCTATTTAAAAATATTGGTTAGATTGTCTGTAGTTCCAAGAACAAATTATATTCCATGTGCAATTCTTTAGTTTGTATTTTCTTCACTGATCATAATAATAGCTGCCGGTTGCTCTAGTAAAAAATGTCTCGTGTAAAGGCACGCGCACACTCTCTGCTTTAGTGAATGCCAAATGAAGCCACATACGTCTTTTATTATATTGAAAAAAGGCATTTTGCCATTTCCTGACCTAGTTACCTCAAACTGTAACACAGAAAAGTGGGAAGAGGGGAGTGGAAACAACTTTGGTCAGCGAGTCCAGCCCCCTCATCAGACTGATCTCTGAGTTCATCTTGAGTTCCAGAGATAGAAAACAGAACTTATCCAGCACAGAATCACTAGGATTTCTCTTCAAAGAGTACCTGTGTCATTGTTCTTCAACAATCAAGGTTTTGTTTTTTTAGACACATTCATTTACTAAATATCTAATGGAAAACCAAAGTGGTTTTGACTGAAGAGTCTTGGGAAGGGGCAAGTGAGGTGTGCTACATCTCAGAGAGGTACAGAGTGGAGAAGGAGGAGACAGCAGATCCAAGAATGACCAGTCAGTATCTGACAGAGTAACTGACTCTGCTCCAGTAAAACCAGCTTTCACAGGGTGGAAGTTGAAATCTATTTTCTCCTGTCAGATTTGAGGGTAGACTTTATAAAGCACTTCTGTTCCACATAGCTTCAATTTCACAGAAAAATCAAAGTACGTCTACAGAAAAAGTCCAGGTAGCCCTAAGAAGAGGCTCTGCTTAGGGATAACTGGCAGCAATGATAGGTACGCTGAAGTAACTACTAGTAGAAGACACATATTTATGATGCATCATTAGGAAGCTTTTGCTCAAAGCTGAAATTCAGAGGAAAATTAAAAGTATGTGAGAAAAATTATAATTAACAATGTCTTGAAAAATTAAAGTTTCAAAATCCTCTGCAGTTGATGGCTGATAGCAACATTTCTAAAAGGTCTTCTTAAATTAAACCAGTAGAGGAAGCCTAGGACCAACATGCAGATAGGAGTCCTTACAATGCAGAGGCGTCTCGGTTAAAGTAAATCCTTCCATATCAGGTGATCTCCAAGTGCTCTTCAGTCAGAATGGCTAGTTTTTTATCTAAAGTTCCAAGAAAATGTTCTATTCTGAACAGTTCTGAAAACCAGGACTGTACCTTGTCCTGATTATGTGCTTCTAGATTATTTTGCTAAATCAATAAAAGATATTGAAATTTTGAAAAAAAACATGACAGTGCTTATGCCAGTGACAAGAATCAAGTTTGTCAATGCTAAATCTTGGAAACAACCAAAATGTTCATCAGCTGGAGACTGGATAGAGATGTGGTTCTTATACAGAATGGAGTATTACTCTGCCATAAAAATGATAAGATTGAGTCATTCATACTCAAATGGATATACCTTCAGGACATCCTCATAAGAGAAATAAATAGGTCACAGGTATGTAAATACTGTATCTTTTATCTGGTATCAGAAAATGATGCTGTAAATGAATTCTACAATATAAAGTAGATATTGAGAAATAGAAAATAATTAAAAGGAAATAGGTTATAGGGGTAAGTAAAGAGAGGAAAAGTAATGTGATGGTAATTAGAAAAAAAGTAATAGCCTACGTGCATAGGGGGAAGGGGGATGTAGGGTGGGAGGGGGAATGGGAAAAAATGAGAATTAAGTCATGTCATATCATATAGGGGTACAAATTCTCAATGCTGAAAGTGACTGTGATGTGTATATATAATGTACCAATAAAGATTTGAATTTTAAAAAAAAAGAATCAAGTCTCTAATACAAGTAAGACGAAGGTGCTGGAAATGTTAGCTATTTAGCTTTATGTTCATTTTAAAAACAGCTGTATCTCACTAAACCTGCTACAAAACAGGTTAGGTAAAACTCTTGAAGACATTGGTTTTAGGAAATATTTCATGAACAAATCCCACATTGCACAAGAACTGGTAGAAGAAATTGATAAATGGGATCTCATCCTATTGAGAGGTTTCTGCACAGCAAAGGAAACCACCAGCAAAGTGAAAAGGCAACCAACAACATGGGAAAGAATCTTTACCAACTGCCTCTCAGAAAGGGCTACTATCTAGAATATATAAAGAGCTCAAAAAAATCAGCCCACCCAAATTTAATGACCCAGTTCAAAAATGGGCATCTGAAATGAACAGATATTTTTTCAGAGGAAGAAGTAAGAGCAGCTAAGAAGCATATGAAGAAATGCCCAACATCATTAGTCATTCGAGAGATGCAGATGAAAACAACATTGAGATTTCATCTCACTCCACATAGAATGGCTGCCATTTCAGATTCAGCCAACAGCAAATGTTGGCAAGGATGTGGAGAAGAAGGAACCCTTCTCCACTGTTGGTGGGAATGTAGACTCATACAACCCCTATGGAGATCAGTATGGAAATTCCTCAAAAAGCTAGGATTGGAGGTCCCATTTGACCCAGCCATTGCTCTGCTAGGTATATACACACAAAAATTAAAAGATTCATATCACAGTGACATATGTGCACCTATGTTTATAGCAGCTCAGTTTGTGATTGCTAAATCTTGGAAACAACCCAAATGTCCATCAACTGGAGAATGGATAAAGAAGCTGTGGTTCTTCTACAGAATGGAGTACTACTGTGCCATAAAAAATGATAAGTTTCAATCATTTCTACTTAAATGGACGTACCATGGGGATATCCTCATAAGTGAAATAAATAGGTCACAGATGTGTAAATTTCGTATCTTTTCTCTGGCATGAGAAAACAAAGCTATAAATGAGTTCTAGAATGTATGTTATATATTGTGAAATAGAAAACACTCAAAGCGTAATGGAGTGAAGGGGGGAAAATAATGAGATTATAACAAAATGGAAGGAAACAAAGTTCATATATATGGGGGGTGGGGTGGTAGGGTGGGCAGGGCTATGGGAAAAAATGAGAATTAAGTTGTGTCATATACTGGTACAAATTCTCATTGTTGAATGCAATCATGATGTATATATATAATGTACTAATAAAAAAAAACAGCTGTATCTCTGGGTTTTCGATTATAAAAGAAAAAATAATGCCCCATCAGTAATGATTCAGGCCTGAGTATCTCAAACACTAGGGCAATAAACAATATGTTCCAATTGTATAAAAACACAACTTATTATCACTTTAAATTAGTTAGGTAGGGACTATATTACAATTCCTAAGTAACTATTTCTCATGATATAATACTAAAATTTTATCTTTAAAGTGGGTGGGGTTGGTGGGGCTTTGGGTTATCTTTAAAATGTCATTCTTTTATTCACATTGCATTTCTGATCCACTGAAGTAGGCCTTAACTTTCACATCTTCTGTTTACAGCGGGTTTTTTTTTGTTTTTTGTTTTTGTTTTTTGTTTTTTGTTTTTTTTTGAGAAAGGTTCTCACTTTGTAGTTCAGGCTGGCCCTGAACTCAGCCTCAAACTCACATCATGGCACTCCTCCTGCCTCTACCTCCCGAGTGCTGGGATTATAGGTGTGAGCCACTACTCCCGGCACTGTGGTACATGGTACTGATTGCTGCTGGGTGTGACTTTCCATGCCCAGTATGGTATGTGGTTACCAGCAATCGAACCCAGGCCCTTGCGCTTGCAAGACAGGTGCTGGAACCACTGAGCTAAATCCCCAGCCCTCCATTAATCTTTAACCCAAGAATTTCTATTTTTTTTTCCTATCTCTAAGCAGCCTTCAATTCAAATTATCAACAATAGACCCAAAATACTTACCTGAAATTATGGTCCAAATAATTTAATATAGTATAATTTTCATGTTATCAGCAAGGCCATCTCGAATGCATAAGTAATTCCACATGCCTTTAGAATGTCTTTCAAAACACCCTTGAACTTCTGCTCAAACTCAAGTTGACACTGGGCTACTAATAATGCTCCTAAGACTCTGGGCACTTTTCTATGTGAAGCTATTTCTCAAATGATTTCAACTACATACTTCCAGGAAAAATGTATCATGTGGAAATGAAGTCAATACTGGGAGAAAGAGAGCGAGATAAAATTATCATCTAGTGCTTTATCTATGCTTGTCTTTCTGGTACAGTCCAGAGTTTTCAAAAGAAATGAAATTATTATCTCTGTTCATTCATTTTGATCCTGAAGTAACAGAAGTGACGCAGTATCTTTTTCATATGGAGCACAATGCTATAAATCACCGTGTACTAACATAAATCTAAATTTGTGCAATGAAAGAAAAATTAATAACTGAGTTTTATTGAACAAGGAAAAAAGCAAGAATAGCATAGTTAATTATTTTTATCAGAAAAGGACCTGGAACCAGGTATCTTTGTCATCGAACAATTCTAACAAATCTTTTCAGCAAAACTGACTGTAGAAGAACACTTAACCTTTGTAATGTACCTATTTATTTACAAAGTTTTAGTGAAGCAGATGCACTTTTTGTGGGAACCAGGGGTTAAGCTAAGAGTTTTTACACTGAGCTATATTCCCCTGCCCTTTTTTAAAATTAATGTCATTATTGCTCTGTCTCAGACAAGGATTCATTGCAATTGACAGAAGGGGTACAAACTTGTAGTCCTCTGCCTCAGCCTCTCCAGTAGCTTGGAAATCAGTCATGCCTGATAAATACTAAGTTCCCAACTGCACCAAGAAGGTGCTCAATAGCTGGTCATCAGTTTCATCTTCCCTGATCAAACTATGTTATTGAACTGTTGCTGTATGTCTTACTTCTTCATTTCATCATATCTTCTATTTCCACGAGTATTTACATTTGTCAAATATTCATATTATTTTTCATATCTTGGGAACTCATTTCTTTTCATAGATGATGTATAAAGAATAATAAGAAGAGCTGGGGATTTAGCTCAGTGTTTCCAGTGCCTGCCTTGCAAAAACAAGGACCAGGGTTTGATCTCCAGAAAACACATACAATGCTGGGCGTGGAGATTCATGCCCACTAGCAATCAGCACCACATACCACAATGCTGGACATGGTGGCTTATTCCTGTAATCCCAGTAGTTGGGATGCAAAGGCAGGAGGATTGCTGTGAGTTCAAGGCTGAGCTGAGGGCTAGCCTGAACTACAAAGTGAGCACCTGTCTCAAAAAGGAAAAAAAAAAAAAAAGGAGCAACATGGGATATTGCTGAGATTAGCATGGTTGCCCAGCATGTTTCAAGCAAGCCCTGACTTCAAAACTCAATACAGCAAACACATATACAAATAACCCCACAAAAAAAATAAATCTACTATCAAATTATATTCAATTTCTATAAAATGGCTTTATCTTACAAATTAAGCCTGAATATTATGTTTTTCAATGAACGAATATTTTTTTTTTAAAAAATCATCTGAAAGCCATTTAGTACTATTAATGGAAAAACTAAGGAAGATATTGTAGTTCTATACAAGTGCCCATGGGATTTGACTGTATCCAAAAGAAAACATTATCAACATCCTACCTATTAACAGAATACAAAAAAATTCACAGTTTTAAGCTCAATATTAAAATATAAATGGTCTTTTATTAAAAGACCATATAAAATAAAAATACCATATAAAATATGGTAAAACACCATATAAAAATAAAGTGTCTTTTACTATGTACACTAGAGATGCTGGGCCTGGCCCACTCTCCGAAGTCAGTGGAGCTATCTGTCCTGAGCCCTCAGTAGGCTGCACCATCTGGGGTCTCTTCGCATTAGCTGCCAGCAACACTTCCTTCTCAGCTGTTAAAAACTGAAGATTCCCTGGATGTTGCCCAGTGTTCCCTGGGGGCATAATTATTCCAGGTTGAGTGTCATAAAATAAAAAAAGATAAAAACCCATAAAACTCTATATGTAGCAGTACTAACAACATGGTTAAATTGGATTATTCACTACATGTGAAGCAGTGTGCTCAGTACTTGCATACACATCATTTCATGTAACTTTCATGTACAGAAACTCTATGTGATATCCCAGGCCACCCTTCTATTTTATAGATGAGGAAGTAGTTTTAGGGATCGACTACCTGGCCACCCAAATTTCAAAACAAGAAACTATCAAGATCAGATTTCTTTCAGGTTTTTCTGTTTCCAAAAGCAGAGTTCTCAGGCTCTTTGGCCCTCTATTGCACAGAAAGAATAAAGTGAAGGAAAATAGGATTTGTTATGAATCTAATAAAGTATGGCTACCATTACCTGATTCACTTGTATGATCAGAAACTTTGTTTCATTACAATAGTTCCGGGCTTCTGTTGTTGAGGACTGTTTCCAGTTTCCTCCTCATCACTGTTCTGTAGCTACTGATTGAGTTTAACAATTCTTCAAGAAACCACTTGATATAATTAATAAACCCTTCTTGAGACCAGAATCAAGTAACCAAAATCATAATTAAAAACTATAAGGACAATCCTAACAGCCTGACTGGCATAACGCTAAATGTCATTTGAAAGCTATTCATAACTGTCCTAAATTTTTATTCTTTCCCCATTCCTGTTATTTCTCTTACTTCCCTGACTTTTACTGGTGCAAAATAATAAGCAATGTTGCATACTACCAAAAAGTGATTCTAGAGAATGTAGTAAATTACTGTGATTACCTTGTGTCTGTTCATTTGTATATTCATCTCTCTATTAAAAAATCAAGCCTCTATAATATGAAAGCTATCTTATACCAGCAAGAGGGAAATCACTGTGTTAGCCCATAACTGTCATCTATATACACAAATATTTTTTTTTTTTTGAGACAAGATCTTGCTTTGTAGTTCAGTTTGATCCTGAACTCACTATGTAGCCCAGATTAGGCTGAGACTCACAGAAATCCTGCTTTTGTGTCCCAAGTGCTGGGATTACAGGCATGAGCCACCACACCCAGCACAATGGTATGTGGTTATCGGGGATTGAATTTGGGACTTTGTGCTTGCTGGGCAGACACTGGAACCACTGAGCTAAATCTCCAGCCCCAAAATATCTGAACTTCTCTCCACATTAACCTCTGTGACTAACAACAAGGTGGAGAACAAATGTGTATGTCACTTGAACTGATACGGCAAATGATTTTGGAAATGTTTTTATCTGAATCTAAGAAGCCTAAAGAAAAAAATAAACATTAAAATAGGTGAAATTTTATATAATTAGAAACTAAAATAGGAAGATATGAGAGCTAATAGATAATAAGGCTGGTATGACCTTGCTAAGTTGAACATATTCCAGAGTTCATAGTGTTCCTTTATTCTGATGTCTTCAAACCTTTTCACTTTTCTTTAAGTATCTGTGCATCACTATATTGGATTGGTGGAGCAGTATGATGTAGATACCACCTTACAAGGATCAGTGCTCCTGTGAGGGTCTGTGGCGGCACCTGGCCACACCAACAAAAAGGACACTTGAATGGACATCCCATTCCTCCTGACAAGACTACATAAGAAAGTTTTCTGCTCAATATGTAGACATAGGACAGCTATGTAGCAGGATACTGGTGCATTAACTAACCAAATTTCCCTTGTGTTTTACTCAGAGTGAGAGAGTCTTGATATTCAAAAGAAGCCCTGCTTCAGAGTCCATCTTAAAAACTATTCGTAAATAGACTGTGTATTCAACAATCCTGAGCAACATAGCGATATATTTCATATAATTTTCTTATGTCATTGAGAAAAAATAAAATACAGCTCAGATATCTAGTTCTCTGATAGTGTGACTTAATTTGGGCAAAACTTAGAGAAATGAATAAACTGGCTAGACTTTAGCTAATCTACCTAAATTCCATTTCTCTGAGTTCATAAATGTTTTACTTAATGGATTCTATGAGCTTTAAAGTGTTGTGCAAATATCCTGGAACACCCTTATTCTATACTGACAGCTAAATTTAAAGCTACACACTAAAACAATTACATACACAGAGTTAAGAAATTTAGTGTAATAAATTTTTCTTATTGAATTTGTTTTTTAAAAAATATATGTAACTTCTAAATGTAAATCCTAATGTAATTATTTTTTCAATTATAATATAATAAATTTAGGTTAAAAATATTTCTTCAGTTCTAGAGCAATATACTTGGAAAGGTGAAAGAAAAAATCTATTTTAACTTTCTAAGACAAATACACAAGTAATATAATGTATATTTTTCCCATTTCCCATTATGAAATTCAAATTTGCATTTACTTTAAAAACATTCAAGTAATACAGAGTTTATATAAGTAAACTTTTTGAAATATTAATTGTCTAGACAATTTAACTTCCATTTCAGAAACACACTCTCAGAGGCAGAGATAAGCAGTTCTTTGTCACACCAGATAAAATAAGCTTACAAGCCAAGAATACCACAGTACTATTTTTGCCAGGTGCATATCAACATTTATGTTCTCACCCTATACCAGTGGAACATTTAACAGGTCTACATTTACATTTCTTAATTATCTGATATCTATTTCTGTATTTCCTCCCCAACTCCCGACTCCACCTCTAACCCATGAATTGAAACAGATTTTGTAAGGTAAAACTATGTTCCTTTAAACCTTTATATATGAGATTGCATATGTGCATCTGTGTTATCTGGTCTAATGTGAGTAAAATTTAAAATTCAATTCACGCTGAATTTTGCTATCCTACTTGATCCTAAAACACAGACACATATGTGTTTGTGGGTGTGCATAAACATTTACATAAAAATCTTCATAAAATGGCACAATAATTCAGTAAACCACTCAGTGGAAAAACACTGTCGAGTTATGTTTTGTGGAAATTCATTACTCTAAGGCATATTTCATATCCCTCCCTTATAGGGCCATGGCACAGAATCTGAACTGTGGGTTTCTGCAGCTATTTTGAAATTTTGCAGCACTGGAAAGAGCCAATCATTTGTAATTCTGAAGGCTGACATTTAGGAAAGAGTGGAAAGAACAGGGGAGAAGGAAAGACATCATTTATAGACTTCACCATGATTATCACATTTATAAGTACTAAACCTCAATTTTCTTTAAATTACAACAAATATTTTCCCAGGTACCTCTACCAAAGAGTTTTGAAATTTGTACTTATTTTAGTGAGCGAAAATAAAATGTTTCTCTTAGATGAATTAACTTGACTTTAGAACTGATGGAACATAAACTTGTCGGGCATGTTCTTATCTAAAACAGTCAGAGAAGATAAATACAAGTGCTAACACTGCAAGGCACAGTGTTAGAAGCAATGCTCTAACAAGCTTTCCAAAAGTCTCATATGTAGATGATGTGGAAATGTGGACGAAAAATGCAATGAGTAATTACCTTTTTCTTTATCAAAAGGCCAGTATAAAACTTATGACCTCTCATCAGACTATAGGTATTTCAGAAGTACCAAGGCTTCCATTATTATTCTTCTATGCTATATTTTTAGTTAAAAAAAAAATTTTAAAAATTGATGCGTTCAAATTGTTTCTAGTTTTGTAATTTGAAAAAAAAAGAAAACAGAGTACTAGAAATCACTAATGCACTGAAAGAGAAACCTGTGGGAGATAAATAAATATTAGAGAGTTCAATGGAATGAAAGTACTTTGCAAATTTCCTTTTGCATTTTTTGCATTTTCCATTTCAAAAACTTTACAAATTTCCTTTTATATCTCTTATTATTTACAACTGAAAAACTAGTATATGGGAAGAAAGAAAACTTATAGTGCATTTGTTTAAAATTTTAATAAATTTAGTATACAAAACATAAATAACTATTAATGGTTCTTTATGGGTGAAAAGTTTGAAAATCACTACCATGTTACAATGGAATATTTTAAAATTGAAGATACCCTGTTCTTTGGCTGTCTTCAATCTCCTTTCAGATTTGCTGTTGTTGTTTTTTTTCAAATATGTGCAGGAGATATTTTGTCAATTTCTTTATAAACCAGTTAACCTTCATATCAAGACACAGTTTAGAGCTCTAAAAGAAAATGAATTATTTTCATCCTAAAAAAATTTCAGAAAAATGAAAACACTGAAGCCTTGATATTCCTATTGCACTCATCCTCTGAAGTAAAAGCCTATGCATGATATTTCATCCCAAATTTGTATGTGGGAGAGATGCTCCAAAGCTCACTTACTTTGGAAAAGTATTTGCACAGAGAGACAGACATCTCCACCACGACTGCTGCACACTGTGATGATCTCAAGTCTCATCCCTTTCTTTTAGACACAGAAGCCATAAAAAGATGAGAATGAAATTAATCACCCGTTTGCTAACTGAAGACTTGGAAGAAGATTCTCTGTGTTATTACTTGCAGCTGGTAAGTCGGGGGAAAGATTAAACTGTGGGACTAAAAAAACTAAACTATTGTTGTAAAACTCAAATTGTAATACCTCCTCCCATTCTGACACACAAGGAGCATCTGTTCCAGAACATGCATAAATAACTCCTAAATATAAAATGCATAAGTAGAAGAAAATAAGCCTAAAACTTGGTGGACACACGTGGGTGGAAATACTTTCAAAGCCTAAGGCCCCAGACCACATGAGCCATTGTTCCTCAGATGTGCAAGCTGGCTCCTAATTGCATGACAGATATTAAGTTCTCCCCCAAAGAAAACTTTAATTTCAAAGGTGACTCAAAATCTCCTCTTCATAACATGAATGATTTGCAATGAAAGTTTCATAGCGGGTGTTCAAAAACTTAGGAAAAGAAATAAAGACTATAATATGACTATTTAGCAATTTTAACCAAAGCTCTACCACATTCACAATAAAACAGCCAAAGAGTCTATGAAGAAGGCCAGTCTTATGTTGTAGCCCACTGGACACCTGTGCTTTCATACAGAAGGGAGGACAATAAAGATTTTATTTAAAGAGAATATAATAATTTGTGTCTCAAAGTAGTGATATCGATATATCACAGAATTTCTTCAGAGGACGGTGACATTATTGAAATATTTTATAACAAAAAGATTTGCATTAGTTGTTTCTTTTCAGCACCTGGATTTCAGACTGCTACAATAATCCAGACGTTCTTCCACATTTGAAACACGAAGAAAAGTGAGAGGAACTAAAGGCCATGGCTAGTCCTTGGTAAAGCAAGTGATTTCCTCCTTCATAAACTTCCACTATGACCCCTGGTAAAACTATGTCATGGAGCTCCTGTGAAAAAGCCAGGAATCTTGGCAAGAAGATGGAAAACAACCTTTGTAAAATCAGGGCTCTCTTAGCAAGGATGAATTTTTAAAAATAGATTCTTAGGGCCGGGGATATAGCTCAGTGGTTCCGGTGCCTGTCTTGCAAACGCAAGGACCCGGGTTCAATCCCCGGTAACCACATAACAATACTGGGTGTGGGAGACTCACCCCAGTGGCAACCAATACACATACCAGTGCCGGGCGTGGTGGCTCACACCTGTAATCCCAGCGCTTGGGAGGCAGAGGCAGGCGGATTGCTGTGATGTGAGTTGGAGGCTGAGCTCAGGGCCAGCCTGAACCACAAAGCGAGACCCTGTCTCAAAAAAAACCTTTAAAATAAATAAATAAATAAATAAATAATTTTTAAAAAGTTTCTTAAAAGGTGACCTATCTATCCCACGTCATCCCAAAATCTGTCGGGGAAGGCAGATTAAGTGTGGTAGTTTGCACCTGTAATCCTAACTACTCTGAAGACTGGAGACAGGAGGATTACAGTTTCAATTTATTGAAAACCTGCTTTACAATTAAAAAACAAAAAAGAATAGGATACAGCTCAGTGCAGCTCACTGGGCTCAAGTGCTTAGCACCATAGTCTTTCAATCAATTAACTGGTCAACTGATCCATATCACAAATTTTTAAAAATATATGAAGAAAAGAAGGTAAATGTGTTTTCTCCTCACTAAACACATAACAAAAGTTGTAAAGAATTTAGTATTTTTCAGTTAATGCTGAAAAAAAATTAATCTGTTTTCTATCAGCCATATGAAGAAAGAATGTTTTAATACAAAGGATTTTTAAATAACTAGTGTAAGGCATTCCAATAAAAGTGCAGAAATTTAATCAAACCATATGAATACTTCTAATAGGCTCTCATTTTTGTGGTTAATCTTTTGTTTAATATTCCTCTGTGGTATTATTTAATATAGAAATGAATTTTCTTTGCTGTCAATAAAATTCATTTCTTTAAGCATTAATATGAAGACTTTTGACAAAATTATTCTTGTACAAATGAATTCACTGAAACTGCAGTATTTATGAAGGAGCAAATATTGTGCCAGGTAAATTCTAAGAGCATAAGCAAATGCTGTGATTATTTTAGATTAAAAGTGAAGACATATAGCAAATATATACGTTTTAACATTTTTGCATAAAAATGTTTTTAAATACCCTTTCAAAGAGATACTAAATGTTTCAAAAGTAATAAAACAGTGAAAGTAAAATACAACTTTCTTCAAATCAACTGTATTTGATGATGAAATTAGAAAGATTTGAGGACCTGTAAATAGTTAGAATCTATTACATAAGTTCTGTGATTAATAAAACAAAATATTATGATTTCCTTAAAATCATGGACTATTCCTTGAAAGACAGATTTTCAAGATAACAAACATCACAACAAAATATATTAAACTATAAGTTATGGTAAATTCAAATACAGAATAAAAAATAATTAATAAAATCAAGTCACCACTTGTAATAAAGCTGATTTTTATAAAACCTTCACTATCCTATCATATGAAATGTGACTCCAGCTTTAAAGATGAGCAAGATGCAAACAGAGAAAGCCCAGGACACAGATCTGCGAGGAGGCCCTGCAGGTGCAGTGGGTCACGGCAGTGTCAGGCCCTGGGTGCTGGAGGCTGTGTGTCCACCAAATTCAGGTCATAGCTCTACTACCCCTCAGAGTCATGAGTCTCATCATGTGGCAAGATTTGGAGACAAGACACCTAAAGAAATCACTGAGATCAGTGAGGCCATAAAGAAGGGCTTCCACACACAGTGTGACTAGTGACCTTGTCTGACAAAAAAATCAGGATATAGAGAAGTGACTACTGAGGCACAAAGGAAAGCCCTCGGAGGACACAGTGAACGGCGGCCATTTGTAAGCGGAGGAGAAATGCATGTGAAGAAATCAAACCTTGGTCTTGGATGTCCACCTTTCAGAACGCTGAGAAAATAAAGTTCTGTTGTCTGAGCCACCTAGATTGTACATTTTATTGTGTGAACCCCTAATCCAGTGGGGCTGAAGGAAAAGAGTACTTTCTCAGTTATTTCAAATAGTGCATTTTCAGGGCAGAGTGACATCAACTGAATGCATACATATAGTGAAACTTGGTTTTAACTTTTGCCCACAAATATTTGAGCAGTGTTAATATATGGTAAAGAGCTGCATATGTCAATTATATTTAGATTAATTAAAATTAAATAAGAATGAAATTTCAGTTTTATCATGGTAGACACATTTCAAGTGTTTAATAGCCACACACTGATTGCCCATGTATACACATTTTCCTTGTTTCTTTACTTATTCCAATAACTAAATAAACTCTTACAGCATAAAGAAGCATCTTAGCCACTATGGATTATACTACCGAATAACTGGGCTGCTGTGATCATGCACTAGCAAATCCTCTTCTCATTAGAGTACCATCATCACTCCAAGGTAGCTTACAACACAAAGGCCACAGAAATAACAAATACAGAAACAGAAACCAAGACAAAAATTTTCACCAACAAACCAGAGATTCTTTTATGAGAGGAAAACTAACATTTCAGAAGATATTTTTCCATCTAATTTCTTATTAAAATTAGAAATTCTAAATATGTTCATCATAAGATTTCTTAGTCTCTTAGATCACTCAGGTATGAAGATTTTGCTTGAAATTTCCATTCTCCTGCTTCAGCCTTCCACAGCGCTGGGATTACAGAAATATGCAACATACCAGCTGAATTTACTTGGGTTATAACATTATCTTTTCAGGAAGTCAATCTAGTTATTCTAATGAATGGACAAATATTCTTCATTAATAAACTCTCTGATGCATATATTTTTTACCATCATAGTATTATTAGAGTAAATACTATCATAGAAAAATACTACATTTTATTTTTATTTTTGCCAGTCATACAGCAAACTCATCCCAATCCATATCTCATACTTCTAATTAAATTTGTTCTTTGTCAAATGGAACACAAAGGACCACTTTGGGGCTTAATCATTATTCTCAGGCTTCTAATTCTTTGATAATAATGCACAGTTATAAACATAACAACCTCGTATCCACTGAGAATGAATTATTGATGCCAAGTATGAGGTATCATTTTTTAAGCACAAGCTATCAATATTTGGCATTGGATGCTACTGGATATCTCTATACTCTCAATTCTGTTTTAAATATCTGTTTGACATTTCTGAAACTTCTCCTGATCTACAGAGCCCATAGATATAGAAAAAAGGAGGACAAGAATCCACACTCAAATATATTAATTTGGTCATGAATATAATGGGGGCCGGGTGAGTCATGAAATATCAGGTGATTGTAGATTATAAAACAGGCTGGTGGGATACAGTCAGTAAATGTTACCCAGCACATTGAGACCATGTAGCTAAGCTCAGCAAATCAGAATTACTGTTGCAGATTTCTCCAACAATGAAATTAAAAACCAGCGCTCCTCTTTCCTTGTTGTCTTTTTATTTGGTAATACACATGGTCATATGTGCTGGGTAGTGTAAATGACAGAAGGAGGAAAGGTATTTGACAACTACTAAAACTTTCTATGAGAAAGAAATTAATATGAAATTAATATGTGCTGTTTTCCACTTCAGAATATATCACTGCAGGATTGCTCCATTACTTCATTTCATTTCTTACAATGAGGACACTTTTTTTTTAATTCTACTGAGAAATTTATAATTAGTTTTTCCCCACATATAGTTGATTAATCAAAAGAATATAATTACTATATAAATGAATTTTAAAGCAAATGTCCCTAAGCAGCTTCACACAGGTAAGTGTCTGCAGTTAGAAGATAGCATCAAGATTGAATATAGGTCATGTGATACCTCTGAACAGTGAAAGAACTGAGAGACCCAAGAGGTGAGTTGAAAGTATTAATAAGTCATAAGTCACGGAGACCAAGCCCTGAGCATGACAAGGCCACAGGAGACAGAAACGGTAGATGGAAGTTATTAGATTGGATGAGATGGTCAACCAATTAACAGTATATAATTTCAGAGATCTATTTATATGCAACACACAAAAGTCCAACAGACAGTCTCTGTTGACAATGACACATAGATATGCACATATGACCATATTACACATATGAACAAAAGGTATAGATGGAGATATTTCATTATTGCACTAGCAATTTTAGGAGAAAAGCAAATGCTTTTCATTTTGATACCTGTCTCCAAAAACTGTTCAAGATAGACAAGAGTTCCTGAAAACCACTATTTCCATTATATGGTATTTCTTGCAGTCAAAGACCATTTAATGAGTACTTTCATCTATATAAAAAGAAGCAAGCCAAGGAAAGTAATGGGGAGATATATATATATATATATATATATATATATATATACACATACATATCACCATTAGATATATATGTATATGTATATATTATATATAATATGCATTATACATATTATACATATAATGTATATAATATACATATACTATATACTTTATACTTTATATACATATTACCATTAGATATATGTATATATTATATAATATACATATCACCATTAGATATATATGTATATACATATTGTATCATATTGTGTGTACGTGTGTGTGTGTGTGTGTGTGTGTGTGTGTGTGTGTGTGTGTGTAACTGGATGTTTCCAAGTGACTTTAACCAACATGATTTGGGCTTAGAAATGCTGTGTATTTGCTGGATGTTTAGTTATTTCTTTTTCCTTTATTTTATTTGATTTCAGGAAGGCCTTACTATCCATGTATTAAATACAAATATTCAGACTAGGCTTATGAATGCTGTAATTTGAACAAGTAATCTGTCTTCCCTGTACAGTGTATATGGGATAGTGACCTTAATATTTAATGTAAGTTGTATATGTATTTAAATAATATAAGTTATACTTCCATTTTCAATTATTAACAATATTGATGCTTCATAGTACATAAACTCCACTGCATTTAGATATTTTTCTATAATTTGGCCAAAATAAAATATCTCATTTAAGTTAGATACAGTCCTATTTTATGGTTAAGACTGCTTCATCATTGATCAAATTCTGAAGAACAATGTCAGCTTACTATTACCTGCCACCTGGGATTAATTAAAGGGCTGTAAGAAAGTAGTCAAGAATAAATAAATGTTAATTTGAGCTTCCTTATAGGAAGTGGAAAAACTGTCAGTGTTAAAGATCAAGTTTGCTGGTGTTGGAAAGAAAAAAGGGCTCCAATCTACAAAACTAATGTGGTTCTTACACAGTCACTGAATGTTGAGTGGCACTTGGCCCAACTTTAACTGAATAGCCATAGAAAAGCTACGGAAAATACAAAATCATATCTCTGACTGTTAAGACACAGTACATGTGCAGCTATTTTAAAACATTATCTATCTTTGCAGTACACACCAAAATGAATAAGTAGTCATCACATCAGTATGGAGTTTACTATAGGTTTAACTAAAACCTTGTTCATAAAGGGTATATGTTAATAAAGAAAAGAGTAGAGAATAAATGTCATATCAGGAAACATTCTGGAAGCACTGTCTCCTGAGAGCATCCTGCTTCCTGCCTTTCCTAAGGAAGCCAACTTCGTCTTCGTCAACTGTAAGGGAAATTTGAACTGTGTGGTTCAGTTCTTCTGAAACTCACAGAGAAGCACTAACTGCGACCAAATTAACTCTTTTTTTATGTGCAGTAATTTGTTTCTAATGAACCTCCAGAGGTAAAATAGATATAGTTTATCTTTGCAACTGTATTTAACTGTGAACATAAAAGCTAATTTCCCCTTTCTGTATACAGCCAGTTCTGTTACAAGCGTCACCCATTTTGGTGTCATCTACTGATCTGAACTGCTTGTCCTGGGTTGTTTCAGTTAGTACCGTGAAGGAAGCACTGAGCTACTTTGCAGTTCTGATCTCCCCACGACTACACAAACTAAAGTGTTTATGCTCACCTTAATTTACAGAGAACAAAGCATAAAAACTAAATCTGAAGGACGATGATGGCACGATGTTTTTTGCAGCTGCTTCTCTTCCTGTAGCGAAGGTACTTCTGGAAGTACATAGTTGCCATAAGAACAGAAATGCAATTGATTGCGGTAAGTCAACTTGACTGGAATATGAAATGGCCAGGGATTGCTGACGCGCATGGCCAGGGGTGTCTGGGTGGGTCTCCGTAGTGCAGCTTGGGTATTCTACATTAGCCCTGGCCCTTTCTCTTTGGGATGCTTCCCTCCCTAATGCGCAGCCACAAGGAACTAAGCACCTTTGCTTTATCATTCTCTCCCACCATGGATGGCTCTTCTTCCTTAAAGCCAGCCAACCCGAGACCAAATTCCCTGATGCCCCAACCAAGTTAAACGTCTCCTCCTTTAACTTGCCGGTCTTGGGTATGTCTCAGCAACATGAAAGCTGACTCAAACGGGAGAGTGACAAAAATAGGCTTCAACCAAGAAAAATGCATGTCTTTCACGATTTATCACAAAATGCCTAGGTCTGTTCAAGAAAAGAATTACTTTTTGCCATTTTCCATGGTTATCTGCAACATTATAACAACCTATTCTTGCCCTATCTGTGCCCTCTATTTTTAAATCATTACCACTCCTGAACACACAGACAGATGGACACACATAAAAAAGCAGCCTTTGCTTAATAAATTAATCTAACTTTGAGTTCAGTAGCATGACTCATGTTGAAGTCACTCATTTTCACATCATGTATGACACTATTTTCTGCTATTATAACTTGTTCATAGAAACTACCTATTATAACAGGTAGGTTGTTAAATCCTAGTTCCTATGAATCTGACATGAATATGTTTTGCTGTAATACTATAATTCTAAAGGAGTTGGGTGCCTAAGAGCTTTCATTTTGAACACAATCATTTGTAAGCAAAGTATTTCACAAAAATGAGGCTTGGGGTCTAACAGTGTCTTTATCTTTCTAAAACCACTGAAGAAATTTGACATTTCTAACAATATTTTTTCTTCAGTTTTGTTTTTCCTTCCTATTTCCTTTCTGTTTCTAAAATAGGTCTCTGCTCAATATTATTCCAATGAGAACAATGAATTTTAAAGCAAAAACTACTTTGTTTCTTTGGGGTTACCTTTTCATTATGACATTAAAAGACCCATTTGACATTGGCCTCAGACTCTTAAGATAAATATGTAAGACCAATGCACCTAGTGAAGGAGTGTACTTATATGGATCAATCTGTCTGTGAAACAGAAATAGTATGAGACTCTATCTTTAAAAATCATAGGAGGCTACATATTCTATAAAGTCACTAAATATATTAAATTGTTATGAGTAATGTGTTGAAAACTGGTAGAAGACATTGTAGCAGAAATTGCAATAAAATTAAACATGTTTCCTCAAGAGTGATATTTGCTAATCCTTTTCAATTCTGCCATATTCATGTAAGATAGATTTATACTTTCCCACAGTGAAGCACAGACTCTGAAAATGGTCCCATAAACACATTCAAATTTTCTTCTACCAGCTTCCTTTCAGTGGTTTAACCCTGAATAGTGTATAAATACTGTCAAAGGAACAGTGTCCTGTCCTGAAATGTAGAGGCGGCTTGTATCTGTTAAACCCACTGTTTCCTGGTTACTTTATTAAACTGTAAGTAGGTACAGGGGGTAGTATTTTTTCTGAGCTGGGAGACTTGAGATAACGAACAAACAGTGATAGTTTTCATGGCGATGGATTGATTTGATTTCCAGTGGTTTCATCCAGAATTTCCACTAGATTATTTTTGAACATAATGTACTCATTGCTTTCCTATTTGTCAAAGTACATTTTCTAGGTTAAGTCATGCTTCATAGAGCTTTTCTACATAGCTTTTTATGGGTATCTTTAGTTTTCTGAAACAAATTTGTTTGACAGCAGTAATATGAAAACACAGACACTATTATTTATATTAACATTTACAAAGCAGTAGAAACTTATCCTCCCACAATGTATTTCCAAAGAATACTCTTTTTGAAAGTTGTTTTAATTTTTCTTACAGGGAATTCTTTCAATTTTAAGTAATCCATGTTATAATCTTATGACATGATTGTTTTTTTTTTTTTTTTTTTTAGGATTTTTGAGACAGGGTCTCGCTTTTGTGGTTCAGGCTGGCCTCAAGCTCAGCCTCAAACTCACATCACAGCAATCCTCCTGCCTCTGCCTCCCGAGTGCTGGGATTACAGGCGTGAGCCACCACGCCCGGCACTGTGGTATGTGGTACTGGTTGCTGCTGGGTGTGAGTCTCCACGCCCAGTATTGTTATGTGGTTACCGGGGAATCGAACCTGGGCCCTTGCGCTTGCAAGACAGGCGCCGGAACCACTGAGCTAACTCCCCGGCCCAATGACATGATTGTTTTTAACTCCTTTATATGCTTAATTGTTTCATCATAAGATTGCTTTCTTAAAAAAAAAAAGATTGCTTTCTTATCTACTTTACATTTGGTAATCAGCAAAGAGCATGTGCTGTCAAATGACAAATAAATATTTACTTTGATTTTGCATGTGTGTGAAAATATTTTATCTCATAAGATAGATACAGGGGAAATATACATATATTTCAAACAGACAATTTAAATAGCAAGCTGTAAAAGATGAGTGAAATATAAATGCTCATGAGAAGAAAAATTCCTATACATGAATTACATTATCTTTTGTGGAATTGTAATATGTAATCTAAGCTTTCAATGTGAATTTCTTAGCGAGAATGCATACTTTTATCTCTGGAATTCATTTTACATCCAGGTCCTCTGTCTAAATGATGAATTACTAATTTAAGTAACATGAAAAATGATAGAATAGTACAATAATTGATTTTATTAAATAAAAAAGACTAAATGTTATCAACAATTCATCAGGAGTGAACTAAGGAACAGAGGTTAAGATATATTCACAGTGTGATAATTGCGTATCATTTAATTACCAGCAGTAAACACTGGCTTCAAAATCCAACTTCAATTATAAACCCTTGGGTCAAAAGATACTATATATATGAAAAGAAGAGGAAAAAATCTTTCTTTAAATATTTATTAAATTAAAATATATAATATACTAACCTATAGCATGAATGAGTGGTATAAATTATTCTATTTCAGCTACATCTTTGTACACGATTCATTTAAAGCACTTGGTAAGAATTTATCACCTGGAGACTCACACAGAACTCGTGAAAATAGAACAATTCTGTATTATACATCACCACATAATTTCACAGTATAGTTATAAAAAAAAAAAGATCCTCAATAATAAGCTCATTTTGAGCTAACCCAGACTATAATGTTTATCTCATTAAGTACTATTTATATATTGGGACTGATTCAAAACTGATATGTGAAAGCAAATCAGAAATATTTATTTTAAAAACATGAATATGTATGCAAGTGTCCAATAGCTTATATCTCCATTAATCTATGTGTCCATCCTTCCCTTTATCCATTCTCACATCTCTCCATCTTTCACAGAAAATGAGATGACCTGGATTAAGAAAGTGGTTTTCTTTTCAGCCTGAAAGTTTATTTCTATCAGAAACAATGAATGAAGGTTTAGAAAAACCTCAACCATTAAAATCTATATTGAATTGCTCGACATTAATTCCTAGGATTTTGTTTTTGACTAATGCATCTTTTTCTCTTTTTTAACTAGTTTCTAACCTCACAAAAAGAGCACAGGGCTGGCAAACACTGGCTTAATTATCCCCATCAGTCTCAGAGACAGGCGCTTAAGAGTTTTAGCTGCTGTAAACACTCCCTTGATAGCAGATAAGAAATCTGCTGAAAGGCGGTTTTGTCTGGGAAAACCTCAGGGGCAGACCAGTTAATCATTAGTGCAATATTGTATATGCATTAGTACATCAAAGGGAACACAACCCAATATTCTATTGTGAAGATTCTCTGTGTTTCCTGAAAGGTAAGAGAAACTAATGATCAGTCAGAAAATAGAGAACTGAAAATTACATTTGCTGCAGAAACATGGAGTGTTTTCCTTTTGCTTCACATGGTTTTCTTCAAGAGAAAGCCAATATTGTGTTATCCCCCAAGAGGAAAAAGTATCCATGCGAATGTGAAAAGTTTTCTCAAAAGTAAAAAAAAAAAAAAGCAACTTTTGTGGGAAGAAGAATTTGCACCTTTGTATCTAAAAGCATTAATCAGAACCAAAGAATATCACATAACCTCATTTTAACAAAAGACAAAGTAAAACAATGTTATTCTTCTAGAGCAGTACTGTGTTTGCCTAGGTATCTATTTGTGGAAAATTGACACCTTTTTGTCCCTAAAAAAAGAGCTTTCCTATCATCTCAAAATGAAGGCATCTACAGTAACCTCCTACTATTTAAATCTCAGATTTCTCTTGCTATATCAGAGAATGAATCTTAGAGGCTTCCAAATCCTTCCAAGTGCCTGCCAAGAGTTGACTTTAGTCTCTTTCTCAGTCTTTCTCTCATTGTGTGCAGGCAAAAAAGCAAATAATAAAGCAAAACAAAAATACTCATTTCAGAACCAAACACTTTCTGTTCTTTTCCACATCTAGCCCTCTATTCTGAGGACCAGTTCTTGCTCTCAGAGGTGCAGCTTTAACTCTCTTGAAAGGAAGTCTCACCTCCTTCCTCTGCAAGTCATCTTTGCTGGTCTGTTCGTCTCATAAAATTGGACGTAAACTCATCTTTTCTTTACAACTTGTCTAAAATGTTTTAATCATAGTCATGCCTGGTCTAATATCTGGCATATAATCAACTAATGTAGAATACCAAATGCTGCTAAAGAACTAACCTTATTAGAAATTGTTTTTCTTAGTCATTAATGTGTGTGTATGTGCATGTTTAGCAAGATCTGGCGAAAGGCAATGAAATCTTTTACACAACAGAAAGTGTGGTCTCTTGCATCTCTAGGTTGCTTGAGAGAAATTAACATTTCTGGAGTAACTGCTGTGCAGCAGGCACTAGGCTGAAGGATTTCCATCTTAATAAACCGACATAAGCTTATTAACCTATGTGGCTCTGCTTTCTTTGTACATCTAAACTTGTCTGAATTTTCATTTTAGATAAAAGAGAAAATGATCTAGATAGAGGCCCACCAAGCTGATGACTTGAGAATTAAGCAGGTGTAAACAAGGATATTTCATTCAGGTATTGCTAAGCCCAGATTTTGATATTGTCACATGTGTTACAGCCCCATGTTGTTAGTGGATATTTTTTTAATCTTTATTGGTACATTAAATATACACATCATGATTGCACTCCATAATGGGGATTTGTACCAGTATAAGACACAACTTAATTCTCATTTTTTCCCATAGCCCTACCCACCCTACCGCACCCCCATATACATAAAATTTGTTTCCTTACTTTTTTGTTACAATCTCACATTGTTCCCTTTCACCTTATTTTACATTGAGCATTTTCTATTTCACAATATATAACATAAAATCCTAGGACTCATTTACATCTTCACTTTCTCATACCAGAGAAAAGATGCGATATGTACCTATCTGTGCCCTATTTATTTCACTTATGAGGATATCCTCAAGGTATGTCCATTTAAGTATACAAGAAACACACCTAATTCAGAAAGAAACCCATGGACTAAAAGTAAAGGGATGGAAAACAATACTCCATGCGACTGGAAACAGCAAGAAAGCAGGAGTGGCCATTTTATTTGCAGACAAAGCAGACTTCAAGCCAAAGCTGATAAAGAGAGATAAAGATGGACACTATCTTTTAGTTCAGGGAG